>JAIPRL010010139.1:0-16156 GCA_025469235.1 Pemphigus obesinymphae
ATTATACTCTATGATGTACAAAGCATTATTCAATATTTAAATATTATTCGTGTTAACGATCACTTATAGTGGTTACTTATTTTTATATGTAACGATTTTAATATTTAATAAAAAAGGAGATATTTATAATAAGATGGTTTTTTTAATGATATTTTTTTAAGGTAATAAAAAAACAAATTGGCTGATTATAAGGTCAGAAAGAGAGGCGGGGAGGGGGTACTGTCTCACTAAGAAAAAACATTTTGGGTTGGCAATTATTTGGACAGTTCAATCGACAAATCTGTGAAAAGCCCTTGTTTTTCTTATTACTCTACCACAAATATTTCATAGGAATGACAGTGATTGAGGAGGGGGCGCAAATTCTGTTCATTGCCAGGGGCGCTATTGGGTCTTGCTACGGCCCTGTTGAAAACGACAAAATATTGTAAGAACTCTTTGATTTAATTGTCGTACCTATATTAGAATCCTCTATTCAATAGCAACATAATTAAACAAACACATGACATACATGATACAGTGAAATAAAACTAAAATGATAATCGTACAATATCAAATAATGTTTGGTAAATTTAGAAATTTTATGAATACATTGAAAGGTATACATTATAGATTCGTACTTCATATTTTGACAAACCATATAAAATTAAATATAGTAATGATATACCTATACTTATATAAATATAATTACACGTGGTTTTTAAATTATTTTATACTTATAACACACCATTTTGAATGTCTTATTATCTGTTTGACTAAAACAAATGATCTTTATAAAACATTAATGAATAATATAAATGTTTTGCAATATAATATATACCTACCTATGCACCTATACATCCATAATTTTTAAAGGTAAGTATACATTATAAATCCATACTTTGATGGAACGTTTTATATTAAATATATTATATAATTTCGTTTTGTTAGAAACCCCTTAAATTTACTATATGTACTTATAAAAAGAAACATTTACACATAATTGTAACACGTGTTAAAAAAATATATATTTACATGATAATATATACATAATATATATATATATATACATTTAATATTTAACATATTGCATATTTAACATATTGATGGCGAAAAATACGGTTTGTTAAATGACTTAAAAATAGCAAACAAACGTGAACTGCATTATTCATGGTCGTTATTTAATACTTTCTGCAGGTGTCTTATAACTTATAACTTATAAGTGTATTCATGAATAAAAAATAAAATTATTTCTATGCATATAATATACGATTACTATATATTTTTGGTAAAGAAAATATTTCACTATAATAACGAGTAAAATTGAAAATTATTGTCCAAATGTTAGATATATACGTACTCGTATTTTAACATGACGAACACTCGACTGTTTTTGGACATCAATGCCAACTAACATTATAGCTAGGTAATAATAATATATATTGGCTAATGTTGAAATTTGCATTTTATCTAAATTCCTGTGCAGTAGTTATGGTTTTAACACGATAATAGTGTATCGTTGACAATATTTTCAAAAAATTACCCACACTCAAAGACAAAATAAAAATATCATATCGTCCAAATAATTGTTTTTTTATTTTTGCACCGCACCGAGTCAATGAAAAAGAAAAATATTCTGTATGGCGCATAATAAACAAAAAGGGAGTTAAGCGATATTTTAGCACCTTTGCATCTAAAAAAATTTCCTATATATTATGACATTGCAATTAAAATATTGTTTATATATTATCTACCTGTCAAATATTAATTATTATTCTAAAACTTCTACATAACATAGAAAATTTCATATACCTGGTTTTTTTTTACATTTTCAGAAAACTGTTTTGAATTCATCAGTTTGTCTTCTATGGTTCAATCGAGGCGTTTTTTTTTTTTTTTTTTTTAACCGTGTTGTTTATCATTAATTACGTTTTAATCTATAATAATAAAGGAAAATGCCTCGATCGATCCCTAGAAGACAGGCCGACACATTCAAATCTGTTTACAAATTGTAAATCCGACTTTTTAAAGTTCCACAATTTTATCACTCTTATTGGTATTTTAGGAGGAAATTTTGTGATTACACAACAATAAAATGTGATACGGGTACGTCGCTTTTTTTAGATTAATTTTAAAATATACTTAAAAATATTTCTAAATTGTTAGATTTTTATTTTTCATAATATTTCTTAAAAATTGCCTATACAGAACCCCTTAAAAATCGCAGGTATTGCGGTTCCTTAAAATGCCGAAAAATACTTCATTGCTGCATAGTTTCCCGAGAAAATTCCAAAATACTTCATTCAAAACACAAATAAGCAAAAAGAAAAAAAAGGGCTATTGACTTTTTCTACTTTTTGTCGACTGATTTCCGAAGTTGGAGGGTGAGACACCTCCTCCCTTCTAGGGACGACTCCGGACATACATGAGTGTGATATCCAGCGTGACGTTTCGGACAAATTTTTAGGATGACCCCCAGCCTCTGATAGCGTGCGAAATTCCATCTATCCAAACGTATTTTAATCAATAATCTAAAAACATTATAAAACAAAACGAATACCTAATATCAGTAATGTCTATCACCATAGTAACCATATCAACAATGTTCCTCGTAACTATAATGTATAATAAAAATATTTTAAACGAATAATATCCATCTCCCTGGTAACCAAATCAACAATCGTAACTATGTACTAATAACTACGGATAGACAGACGGATGGATGAAACCGGCAGGGATATAAGTATAGTGTAAACTAATGTTTAGAAACCTAAAACTACCAAAAGATGCGTATAGAATAGTGATTTTTGGAAAAATTAAAATAATACTTTTCGACGAGAAATCCCGAATTGTATTTATATACCTATGTTTTTATATCGAGTTACAGTAATATACGTAATGATAAAAATGATCTACATATTATTTTACTACCATTATGTTTTATGCGTGACACCAATGGTGCAATATATTGCGAGAGATGATGCGGCTTATTCGCCTAACCTGCAATATGATGTCATATAATAATATAATAAATTATATATTTATTTGATTTTTTTTTTTTATCAAAATTATCGAAATTGATTTACGTGCATTTATTTTCATAATATTACTGTATTTTTATTTCTTTTCTGTAGTGAATTCACACGATATTTAAAAAAAAAAAATATTGATATATCGACGATTAATGGTCGCAAGAACAAAATATGACCTTTGTTTATTTGACAATAATTGTGTTTGGAATTTCGTGGATTGGTGCAATTTGATATAATTCGATTTAAATCCGCATTGCAAGAAATTGAAAATCTTTTTCTCGATATACCTACCGACTTCTGAGGAGGGGAATTCAGTACTCCTACAGCCCCTCGCGCTCCCGTACGCATGCACTGAACACGATAACCTGAAACAGATAACGTAGTGAGTATAATATGTTTTATACGAACATAATATTATAGCATAGGTGTACGAAATACCTTACAAAGATCGATTATAGCAATATGCGGTTATGTTAATGGCTAATCTTGGTGTGTTAAATGCATAGTGGTTCGTAAACATCGTGTTGTACTCGTAAATGTCAGAATAGAATAATATACCTACCGATTGCAATGGACAAAAATCAAGCCAGTTGGACGTGGACAAAAAAAATTTAGCCAAAAAATCACCATGATATAATATGTACGTTTGACCCAATTACGTCACTGCCGACACTATATATAATATACAATAATAATAATAATAATAACAATAATAATAATAATAATAATAATATTCCGTTTAATACAGGGCTTGAAACCGGTATCGAAAACGGTATCATATACCTACCGGTTAAAACCTTTACAATATCGAAATCAAAACCAAAATCGAAAAAAAAAACGGAAAACGGTAAGTATTGAAAATCGAAATCAAAACCGAAATATTTTTTTTCGGTTTCAATATAGCCCTGGACTTTAATATGACAACAGAAAACGGGAAAAAAAAAACTGTATAAAAAAAAATGTTCACAAAACATATTATTGCGATTTACACCCGACACGTTTGTCGGTCGGCAATTTTGACGACCCCTGGTCGAAGGTTCTAGAACATTTGGGCCCGTACAATGCGCCGATGCCGGATTCATCGCCGCGTCGTCGTGACACCGCGCGCGCTGCGCACACACACGCCGCGCGAGTATAATATTACATATACACACATATATATACACATATATATATATACAATATTATATAGGTTGGCACCCGAAATACGAGGGTCGTAAACATCCCTCGACCGCGAGCGTTTGGCCGGTCCCCGTCAAACCGTACTCGTCACGTGACCTGCTCAACCTTATTCTCCCCGCCCCACCCCCATCCCCCACCGACACGTTGAATTAAATGCGTTTTAAGTTTTAACTGCCTGGCCGGGCTACGAATATATATATATATATATATATAGGTAGGAGGTACACGTCGTACGTGAAATCGAATATTATAAAATATATAGACGGGGGGGCCGAGAAATGCAGGACGAGATTTTAACATCGATTCGATTCGAAAAAATGTAATAATGATAATCTTATCACGATATTTGTATTATATTTAAGCGCCCATACATATATATATATATATATACCGCCCGGTGGCGCAACTACGGGGGTGCTGAAGCACCATCAAGTTCGTGTCGTTCCAATTTCAAAAATATCGGCTATAATTTTACCAATGTATAATTTTATTTTTTTAAGATTTCACTATTAGTTATTTTTTTTTTTTTTCCAGCACGTCACAGCGCAGCGCTTTACTAATTATTATTAACGGATAATAAATATTGAGAGAGACTTAGCTATACTATAATGACATTGTTCCAGACGAAATCTTGAACACATTTGCTAATACCGATAGGAGATTATGTTTGACTCTTTAAATTTAAAAAAAAAAAAACATGAGGAAATATTAATAAGTAACAAAATAAGTTACGTTTTTTTCCAAAAATGGTATTGTAAATATAATGATGGTATAATCTAAATATTGCCAATAAGTGATTCATAATAGTAACACCCCCAAGATTTAAACTCTAGTTGCGCCACTGGGTATATATATTATATATATATAGGAGATCCAGACGGACGTTTTGTCCAGTTTATGGAGGTTCTGACTTTCGGAAGGCAATTTATACGATATAGGGAGTACGCAAATTCTATAAAAAAGTTTATGGTTTTTTTTTTTTTTTTTTAGGAGCGGCAAAATTGTATTCTGCCTAGTGTACTATTCTATATGTTAAAAATTTTTATTTTTACTTACTTATAATATGATTATATTATAATTTAATATATTTGTATATTGTCATTAATATTTTTGATAAAATATTTATTACAATATAATATTTTTTTATAAAATTGTAATAGGTACCTCTAACAATAATTGATATTGTAAAATAATAATAATAATATTTTTGACAGTATGTATCTTGTTTCAAGATACCCAAAATTAATGTATCATATTATATTAAGATACTTTCTAGTTTCTTTTAAAATCTAACCCCCCCCCTCCTCCTGACTATAATATACACATATAATATTTGTACAGTTCTGGATATATCAATTCGATATTATCGCAAAACATACATAGATTAAAATATTAAATCGTTCGCGTGTTAATAAAAATATCCTGCAGTGCCGTATAAGTTCTATATTATCTAAAACAAAACAACACGGATTTAACGCATTTAATAACTTATTTTTAACTGAAAATATGTCTGAGCGTGGTTTGATCATTATACCTAACCGATATTCTCTAGGTATATACGTAATATACCCATACTGCAATAATTTGTAAAATAATAAATTGTCTTACAAATGTAGGTATATAGATTATAAATATGTAGGAACATATTTACGTAATAAAAATATAGAATTTATATCAGTGGCGTAGATAGTGAAGCACAATATACATTTATGGATTCCTCCACGAAAAATGTATACAATATTGATATATTTTTTTATAAAATAAATTGAAAAAAGGTATATATTCTTTGCCACGTTACTGATAAATATTATATAATGTTCTCTTAAAAGAAAATGTTTTAATTTAGTATAGGTACTATAACAGGATGCAAATTGTACCTAATGTGCGTTATAAACGTATTTCAAAAACGGTTTAAAAAACTAATACGCCGATATGTATAAATATAATTAAAATATATACTTATTATATATAGTTACATTTTCAAACAAAATAAAAAAAACTCTAATTTGTACACGCGCGCGCGCCCGAAGTATGGTTGAAATTTCACACGAACAATCTATTATGACAAATATGCATATATAATATATAACTTTTGTAAATATAAGAGCGTTTATTAGTTTAACAATATATAGGTAATAGGTATATATATATATATATACCTACTTAAAATGTATAACAAAATTGAATATACTTACAAATGACAAATATACTATATAGTGTATATAATATATTATATTATGTGTTCGAAATAAAATGTGGAAAGAAAATAAAACTGGTAATAAATTGTTGTCGAAATGTAATAAATATACCTATAAATAGGCCCAGCTACGAATTTAAAATAAAATATTTTGTGAGTAAAAACTAAAAATTAATAATATCAACGTGTAAAACATTGTAAAAGCCTGTACAGAAATATACACTATAAACACATTCAAAGCTGCGTGTGTTATAACTGCGATCTAGTTCCTGAAACCTGATGGTCTTATAAAGAGGAGGATAAATGTAGTGGTGTCCAAGTTTAACTTTCATTTTCGTATTGAAAACAATGAAAATTCTAAAAAATAAAGGTCCCCTTGTAAATTTAGCGCGGGGCAGATATATCGGACTTTAACTCATCGAGTATAATCAGTAGTCTTATATAAGTCGCCACTGCGCACTGGAAGAAATAAAGGTATATAGGTGCTTGGTGAAAAAATGTGAAATTAATAACTATACATAGGTACATACAGGAAAAAATATAAAAATATAAAATATATAATTTTATTTCTTCGTGAGTATACTTGTAACTTTAAACGAACGATGAAAATAGGGAGTGAAAGCACTTCGCTGCTAGTAGATAGTAATAAGTTGGTGGATTATGCATATTAGATTTACAAGCAATGATAAATAATTTTTTTTCGATAAAACGGTTCTACACGGAGCTTGATATAATAAACAGTCAAAAAAATAACATTGTAACATACATTTTATAGGTACCTAACAAAATAATAAATACATAATACCCACTATAAAAGAGACTATAAAAAAAAATTATGACTAACAAATTCTGAGATTTATGGAACATAGTTAGAGTAACATACGTTTAACATTGTATTAAATGTTCATATCTCAAAACCTAAAATTACCCCATTTAGGACTTGAAAACCTCGAAACCTATAAATAATAAATTGCTATAAAAAAAAACTCGAAATTTAAAAAAAAAAAAACTTTGGAAATTGTATCACGGCAATAAAGTACTAAATTAGATATTTGATGTATATTTGAAGGTTCAAGAATAATTATTTTTAAATTTATAGAGAAATAACAAAATTTGCGTTGGACGGTATTGTATTTTTACCATTTTTTCACAATTTTTCCTTTAAATTATCCGAAATTCCTAATAAAACCAAAATAATAATATTTACCTAATATATTGATATAGGAATAAAAAAGTTAAACATTTTAACTAGTCTCTACCATTATTATCATTGTAATTATATTATAATATATAAGTAAACATAACATATTTTGTTTTACACATTATAGAACTCGAGGTATTTATTTTTATTTATTTATCACTTTAATGATTGCTTTTAGACATTAATTCTAAGAATTGATTCTAATATGCGTGCATCTTAATTATAAAATCTAACTAGAAATAAAAGAGCCTTTACTGCAAAAGATTTATTTAATTATAAATGTAATTATTTTGCTGTGTTAAATCAATAATATTTTTATAAGAAACTAAAATTAATATTCTAAAAATATTTTATTGAAAATTTTTTATTAATAATGTTTTGACGATTGGCAAAAAATATTTAAAAAAATTTATAATATATTACCACAATTAACTCAAAATATTTTTGAAACAATGATTATTTCTAAAATAATATTTTAAAAATATAATAAAACTATTATTTTTACTAGAAAAATTACTTCTAAAAATTAAATAGATAAGTACTTGAAAATGAAAATTAATACTTAAATACTAGTATCTAAATTTGGATTTAATACTTATATTATATTTCAACATCCAATAATTCTATATACAGAACATATGCACGTCAAATATTTGAAATTGGACATTATATATTTTTCTTAACATTTCAGGGGAAGTGTTCAACCTCGAATCCCTCTGGCAGTGGTTTTGCATATACGTATATACACCGAGTATATAACAGATATAGATATCTACTCGCATAATAACAGATAAACAAATTACACATTTCGATTTTGCTATCCCCTTGTATAGAAAATCAAAATAATATTTAAAATTTAAATCGAACTTTGAAAAAAATACATAATAATAATAATTGCACATTTAAAATCAAATAGTCATAATCCGATACAAAATTAACTAAACAATAAATTCCTAATGTTATTAAGTTACATACCGAGTTGGAAAAAAACTTTCAGAGCACGGGATGATTTAAAATCAGTAGATTTAACATGTTTTATCATTTAGTGCGAATGAATTGGTTTTGGTTTGGTAAATGATCAATATTTCAAATGGAAATAGATTTTGGTTTCCAATCACGATTTTTCCAGATTTTTTTTTGTTTGATAAGCGATTTTTTTTTTTTCTTATCTTAAAACTTAGACAAACCTGGACTTAACCATTCGTAAACCGACTACATAAATAGTTTACATGTATAACCGGACGCCTGAAAGTATCGTATATAAAAATTAAAAATTATATGTTTTGTCGGGGATAGATGTATACCCTCAATACCCATACACGCGGTGGTGGATTTGGAGAGAAACGCGAGGAACGCAGTATTTGTTTTAATTTTTATTTAACATTTTTAAAAGTTATAATTTTTTTTTTTTTGGAAAAATCGTGAAATTACGAAAAATGAATGTTTTTTTGTCCTTATCACATAACAAGTTTTAGGTGAAAAGCATGATATAAAAAGTTGAATAGTTGATCGTATTAAATCATATTGGTAACAAACAATCTTATCATTATTGGGCCGTGAACGGGTAAAACCTATAAAGGACGGCGAAATCAATGCGATACGGCGATAAACTTAATTTCGGTTTATATACATCTATATATATATATAAGTACAATACTTCCTCTATTATTATTCGTTTAAAAGCAAATGTGTTACATTATATATTTTTGAAAGAGGAATATGTTTAAAGTATAGGTACCTATACGCTATCTTGAAAATATGTAACCTAACCACGATGTAAAAATATTTTTGGATTTTTCTATTCTATTCGTGTCATATAAAATAATCTAAAATGTTTTTAAAAACGTCCCCCGGTCAAGAAACATTATTGGATTGGGGGTGTCCTCCACACCGCGGCTTACTTTTTCTACACTATACGTATGTCCCGGAACGCTAATTTTTTAACTAGGTATAATAGCTCACAGTCCATTCTAATATTTTTTTTTTCCAATTCAACCACTGCACACACGACGAGTAAATATATCAGCCCCTTAAAAAATTGTGTGCAGTACGACACACTATGTGTAGTACGGAAATTAAAGTGTGTAATACGATAGTTAAAAATGTGTTATTCAAATTCACACAGTTATCCTTTTAGCACCTATAATGTTAATACTTCACATCGTTTTAAATTTTTTTTTTATTAAGTACAAATATTATTTAATTCGATTTATGATATAAAAAACCGAATGAAAATAAAAATCAACTCAAGTATATAATAATTGTAGCACAGAGTTATATGAAAAAAAGAACAAAAGTTATATTGCAAATGTTAGAACCCTGCAGTGAGACACTCTGTATATTTTATAGATCACGAAAATTATAATATAATATAATAGGTACCTACTTTTTCAAGGAGTTATAGTCACTAACCTATCCCCTTTTTGATTTCTACTAATGAATATTTCGGGACCAAGTGTGTAGTACGAAAATTTGGAAATTTTAGGGGCTGAAATATATTATATAGGTACCAACTAATATATATATGATCAAGTGGGTTGTAAAGAAAAACCCGTGTTTTGGGAGGGCCCGAAGACGATATAATGTTATTACGATGTTCGTATATTTACGTTTCTCTCTGTCTCTCATTCTCTCTCTCTCTCTGTGTGTATCATATACACAGCGATCCCCCTTTTCGACGTCATTCTACCTAACCCTGGATAAGAACCACGCTGTATATATAATACGGTGTTTTTGTGTCGGGTATATTTTTGTGCGTGCGCACCATCATAATATTTTGTGCTGCGTAGTTTCGGTCAGCCCGTCGTCGACGGTTTGCCTGCCGGCGCTCACGTAGGCACGACGCCACGCCGCCGGGCCGGGACAGGGATCGAGACGAGAACATTCGAATGTTTATAGTATTGTTATTATGCACTATACATTTAGGGTTAGAACGTGCAGCGTTTTTTACGCTTGAAAATTCTAAAACAAAAAAAAAATACACTATATATTATAGGTTATTAAATATGATACAAAATTAGAAATTTTTCCATTTTGGGCTATACCTACCTATATAAAACAATAAATATTTTTAAGCCCCTAAAAAGGGGTGATTTTGGAATTTAAGTCTTGAAAATTCAATACATCATAGATTATCATGATTACCTAATCGTACGTTACTCTAACCTAGCTAGCTATATATTAAATAAACGTTAGTATACGAGTATACAAGTCGTCGGTATATTCTTTAGGTCGATGTCGAGTTTTGTTATTAGAAAATCCGTTGTAGACAGTTGATGTTTTAAAGAGATATATTTTAGATTTCATCAGTAATTTCTTTGGCGTAATCGATAAAATGGCCAAAAATGTTTGTAAATTGGACAATTATAATGTCTGAAACTTAAAATGTACCTATACCAAATATTTACTATAATGATGTGGTCAATTTTAAAACTATTTGACGACTTTCCAGCCATTTTTATAAATACATTAAAAAAATGTGATTGTTACTAGGTACCTATACCTATTTACTGCCTAATTTTTTCAACGTAATCGTATAAAGTTTCTGTCGACCGTATATGCGGTATATAGGTAAAAATATAAAGTAAAAAATAAATAAATAAATATATACAAATAAAGTTAAATATACAAATCTATGGAATTACGCATCGAATGAATATATAGAGATAAATTATATACACTGATTGTCTATAATTTTATTGATGTTTACCTACGTTGTTTGACTCCATCTCAGACAATAAATTAATTAGGTGCCTAATTATAATTTGTTATAGGCGAAACGAATTTTTGTTTAGATTAAAATATATACTTATGTGTAATTATGAGATTATTTTACGAGCATACTAAAAAAACTTTAAGTATGACCTATAAAATTACAAATAAGTAAATATGCAAATTAAAATTTTGTTATTTTATTCTAGTCTTCATCATAATATATAACATGAATTTCTATCTATATATATATATATAAGTATTAAGTGTATAAGCATGTTATCAGACTATATCTAAACAAAAAAAAAAAAACCATCTTAAACGTTTTCATTTCGGATCTCTATGACGCGTTATACAACGTGGTCGGAACGCTGTAACGCCGGTATAATCTGAGGTAACACATGGTAATGGTGAACAACGCGACGCGGTATAAAACATGACGTGGAGCAATATACGCAGCCTACGCGTAGTCTATATAGGTATCTCGCTCTCCCCTCCTTTCGGTAAGCCCCTCCGATCCTCTCGGTTCTCGATCACGTGATATATCGTTTCGCCTACGCAACAATAATATAACATACAACTGCGACAACGACCATGTGCCACCGAGACTACATAATAGGTATATTTGAACGTTTTTTTGGGAGATCGGAATCTTTATCAGATCGTATTTGATCTGTAGGTATCTAATATTAATTGTTACATTTTCTTTAAATTATTTGAACGAGACGTTATTTTGTTTTATTTCGTTTGATTCGCGTTTTAAAATAAATGTACGTACTAGATTTAAAAACATTTAGGTACCTGCTTGACGAAAAATCGCGTCAAATTTTTAACGAGGATTCTATGTATTCTAAGTAATACCTGTATGTACACGGGTAAACTATATCCCGCAAACAGCAAAAGGAAATGCTATCAATTTATATAAAGAGCAGTTGAATAAAGTATATTTAGAGAAATTTCGGATCGAAAATTAACGTTTAAAGACAGGTATATGGACTTGGTGGGAGGGATCCGGGAAAATTCCTGGTGGGGCCACTTGCAGGATCGAATTTTCCTGGACTGCTGGCCCACAATTACGGACTTGATTATCGGCTCGTCGTGAGCCCCTGGATCCTTTATTCATATTTTGATATGTAATATGATAATATTTTAAGTAATAGTTATTAATCAATCTACTCAAATGTTGTTCGTTGAGCATGATGTCGATTTGCAAAATAGACGGTTGTTATTTCCTATTCCGCGTGTACATATAGGTACTCGTATAGTCTACTGTATATATATGGTCTGTACCTATTATAGGAGTATTTAAAGTTTTGAATCAAAGTATACTTTATCCGTTTTTAAACATAAACTTTGTGTACCACTATCTTTCATTATAATCCTGGGATAAAACCATTATTTTAAACTTTTTATATTTGATTTTAGTTAACTTCACTTATTTTTTGATTATATTAACTTTTAAATAACAAGTTTCTTTTAATTAAAACGCAGTTAAGTTCATTTTAAAATCAAAATAAACCCTGATACACCCCAGAATACACACCTTAAATCTAAAATTAAATTTTCTATACCTTAAAAATTATTAAATTTAATCAATGTGAATGTTTGACCAAATTAGATGCAATAGATAACATCCAAATCCATCGAGTAATCGGTTTGTTTTATTATTAATATCTATTATAATAAATTTATTGTTTTTAGAGCTATATCTATATATATATATATATCTATAGCTCATTAATCGCATACATATACCTACTCGTAGCTTTACGTATTTTGATAAATAATTTAATTTACTCCGAATATATTGACTTTATTGATTATTTTCCAATAATTATTCCATATATTTAAATATATTATATATTGAATGTACATACACTATATATAATACAAAATAAATTGAATATATTTAGTATACTCCATGCCTATATTTATTACATTTTAATTTGATTTTTTTAAGACGATATTCAATAAATTATATAAACATTATAGTTACCTACTTATAATTTATATGTGTATACAAACTTGTACAAACAAAATACGCGAATAGGTAGGTATATCTAATATATCTAATATATACCCACCAATGTATATTTTCATTTCATTTCCCTTATATATTTTACCTTTAATATTAAAGTCGTCTAGATACAGATGATGGAAGTTGATCCGTCATCCTCTCAGTCTCAGACTATAGATAGTGTATTATTATTGTTTTAAATTTGAAAGCAAAGATAAATCATTGCATCTGCAAGATGGTCTGAGCGAATTTTGGAGTAATATAATTTTTTTTAAAAGAAATAGGTAATCATGACAACTTTATTTGTTATTTTGTTATTTTCCCTATATTGTTTATAAAATATTTCCGTTATAAAACGTAGTTTTTCTCTACGCTTAAGAATTCTATTTGTAAAATTGAAAAATTAACTCTTTAAAGTAATAACTAGAACCAATTTAAAATATATATAAAAAACACACATCATCAATATACACCTCTCGCTTCGCTCAAAATCTAAATTCTTTTGTAATTTTAAAACTTTCATTGAACATCTAAATTATACTTGGATAAAAATTAAAATGCAGTTTTTTTTTTATTTTAAGCTCATTATTTAAACCGTAAAAATTATAATATTTTTGTAAAAACCTTATACATTATAAAAGTGTTTAGCGTATAGATAAAATTAAAAATAAATATTTAATGTACTTTACCCAATAATAGTATATAGCCAAAGAGATAATAATTAAAAATTAAAAGTGCATTTGTACAGATAAAAATATATAAAAATTTCATAATTATATAATACACTTTATAGTACGTAGTTTAACTTAATTGAAAAAAGTTTATTTTTACTTTATTAAATTAGGTATAGTAAATTGCAATGTATAACAGTCGGAATTTTAATCGCGTTGTAAATAAAATGTAAATAATAATTTGAACAAAATAGAGACAATTACGATGGAATAAATAATAATATAATAATTAAATCAATAATAATGTTGATATTTTTCATATAAATATAAACATTATAAAATCAGAAACCGTTATTAATTTATAATACATGAGATTGCGATATAACTACCACATTATATATTATTGTGTTATTCGTCACTTCGCAAATTATCCAATATCTACATAAATGTATTTTGAAATAAATATAGTTAATATGAAAAAAAATAAAAGTTGTAATATTATATGTAATTTCTTTACATAATATTTAAACACTTTATTGTCATATTAGATAATTTAAATTATTTTTTTGTTATATGTGTAGTGTGTACCTATGTAAATATTTAAAATTTATTCATTTCATTTTATATCTTATTAAATTACCAATTTAGTTTTTATATTTATACAAAATTTTACCATTCCATAGACATTATATCTTGTAATTTTAATTTAATTTAATTTTTTATTTTTATTATATTACAATTACATTTAATATATTTTAATTTCCATTCTTCGTGATCCTTATAAGGGACACTGTAAAAAGGGATATATAGATAATGGTAGACCAAGTACACATATATAATATATATATACCTATTATTTTCGTATTTTTCTTTAGATTTTCAATTTATTTTTTTTTTAATTGTGTCTTTGTTTAACCTACGAATGTAAGATGTAGAAAAAGGCAATAAATAACTATGAAAAACGAGATTATACCTACAGTCTACACAATATACACTATGATATCGAGTAGCTACGTATGGGTACATTGTACATACTACGTAATCTGATGGATATCCCGTATTCGTTTCTATTAACGGCCTTTATCGCATTCGTATAAATTGATAAATCGAACCAGTCCCCGCAATGAGGCAATGACAGTAACAATAAATATAATCAGTTAGCTAAATCGTCAGAAAATAACTTTTGGCACTTGGTAAGCGAAGAAGAATTTCCCAAAAATGCCGAGTCTATATATTCCTGATTTAGATCGACATATTATCTATATTATGTCTTGGTCGGCCTTTTCGTATTTACTTCAAACCAAAAATAATCACCGATCGCCTCTCACTGATATGCATTCTGAAGATAGCTTGAGATACACGCCAGATTTTGTGAAATTAGCAAATCAAATGCAAGCACAAACATCTCATTGAATAATTAAATAAATATAATAATAATAATAATAATAATAATAATAAGTTAAAAATAATATTAATATAAAATAATATAAAAGTAATGATTTGTAATCAAATATATTAAAATACGTGTTGTATAAAACTGTGAAATTAAACAATACTTATTTATACTGTAAATAAATAAAAGTAATAAAGAAAAATGTAACACGAGTGTATATAAAATATATTTTTGTTTGTTGACAACATTTTTTTTTTTTTTGTCGATCGCCACAACCTAGGAAAACTCGGAGGACGATCGCAAGTCTATTAAAGTTGGCCACCCATGGTATAAGGTATACACTATCAGTGGCGCAACAACGGGGATGCTAGGGGGTGCTGAAGCACCCCCAATTTTATTTTAAGCACCCTCAAGTTCCATGTCATTCTATTTTCAAATATCAGCTATAATTTTACCAATGTAATTTTATTTTTTAAGATTTTACTATCAGTTATTTTTTTTTTTCAACGTGTTACAGCAGCGCTTTACTAATTTAAGTATAGGTAATAAATATTGAGAGAGACTTAGCTGATGACATTGTTCCAGACGAAATCTTGAACACATTTGCTAATACCGATAGGAAATTATGTTTGACTCTTTAAATTAAAAAAAAAAAAAACATAAGAAAATATTATAAGTAATAAAATAAGTTACATTTTTTTCCAAAAATGGTATTGTAAATATAATGATCGTATAATCTAAATATTGGCAATATGTAATATTGGTTTGGGGGTGTG
>JAIPRL010010140.1:0-16156 GCA_025469235.1 Pemphigus obesinymphae
AATAACATGGATTAAAAGTTAAATTTATATAAATATTTAAAAAAATATTATGGTACTGGTTCAGGGGACGCCTTTTTTTTGCATTAGCTATAGTCCCCCCTGCAAATATATTCCACTTTAACCACTGGGTGTTATTATGTTATAATTCCTTTTATCATACCATTGGTTATACATATTATAGAACTGTTTGATTATTTATTAGGTCTTACCGCCAATGAAATTATTATACTATTTTTATTTTCAATGATTTTTAAAATAATGTATTATTCCATATTGTGTTTATATTTTGTAGTAGGTACGTTATAATAGTGTCGATTTAATTTATACAAATTAAGGTCAAGATCGTGTTAATGGCGAAAATTTTATTTAAATGCGTCTACCGTATACCATATTTTAATTTTTGTATTGTTCTGCCTTTTTTTGTATTTTGTGGCCAATATAAAACACGTAAATATAAAAATAATAAAATAAAATAAAAAATGTCACTATTAACATCTTTATTCATTGAACCAATCAATTTTATTTTGTATATAATAACGTGTCAAGTCACTAACTTAATAACACAAGTCATTATAAAGAAGGAGTAGGAATTAAAAATATTATAATAATATTCGCGATCCTAAGATATATAATTTATGTTTAAAAGGTTTTTTGGTATTTAAACTATTAAAAGTTCCAAGTGTTTATATAATATTATAATATTATTATTACAATTTATTATTTTCTTGAATAATTTTTCAATTATTTGTGAACACCTTTATCCATTGACTCATTAATTAATTATTATTGTTGTTATATATATAAATCGCAGTCCTAAAGGTTTTATTTCGGTAGGTATTTTAAATATTGTCCAGGAGAGCATTTTTAAATTTCTATCCTTGAAAGGTACCTTAATATTGATTTAGAACATTTTGATTCGCTGAAACTCATTTAATATTGTTCCGAATTAGTTCATTTAAATGAAAAAATATGTAGTGTATACAAAAATTAATAATTGGGTACAAAAAGTACTTTTTTAAAAATTGGTCATATAGAACCTTTTTACTCGGAGCGACGAAATGGAGTAAACAAATGATCATTTTAAAACTATTATATAATTGTTTAAAATTAGATTAAGGCGGCTATCTGCACACATGTGCGACATTGTAAAATCGGGTTTTGTATTTCCAATTTCGTGAACAAAAGTTAGTTGATTTTAGAATATAATGACCAGCCATTATTATAATATTAATGAAGATAATTAATATTTTATGTTTTTTACAGGTGTATGAGTAATGTGATGATTAAACTATGAATATTTTGCTTAAAATGTAATTCATTGAAAATGTACTTCCTAAATGTCATAGATTATGTTCTCTTTATTAATTATGATAATAGGTCATCATATTCTAAAATTAACCAATTGTTCAAGAAATCGGAAACATAAAACCCGATTTTACCATGTCGCGCATGTATCAGACAAGACAAGTATACGTACTATAGTCAGGTTAAGAGAACGTGATCGCCGCATTTGCCGTCTCTGTCTAACCTACTGATAATATAATTTATAGGTATATACGAAATTTACGTTCATAATTTTTATCATAACTTTGTCATTTATAAAATTAGAGTAAATCGACATATTTCAAAATGTATATAGACGAAATCATTATCTATGCCCGTAGCGAAATTTTAATTTTGTAAAAAGTTATAATTATTTTCAAATCTCATTAATTTACACCGTATTTGTCTTTAATATTAGAATATCGGAAAAATAGATAACGATTTTGTCTATAAATTTGGTAATAGGTCAAAACTGAACTCTATAATATTAAAAGTTACAAAGTTGCCATCAGAGGCACATACAGAGGTCCTGAACGGAAGGTGGAACAATTTATGGATTATAAGCAAAAAAAAAAAAAATAAAACCCAGTTTTTTACGCTGTTTGACTCCGTTATTTTTGGAAACGGGGGGGAGAAAATTTCTTCCGTTGCCCTCCCCCCCCCGTATCCGCCCGTGGTTGTGATAAAAATACTGAACGTTAATTTCGTATATTATCAATTGGTTAGACGGAGACAGCAGATATGGGTTATACCTAACGTTCTCTTAAGAGCATGTTACACTCGCATTTGTTGTCTCTGTTTATCTAACAGATAATATAGAAAAATCACACTACGCAGAATTGAAATTTTGGCGTTTAGGTTAAATTTAGAGTATAAACACCTATTACAAGATTTAAAGCGAGGAATATTTTCGAGTGAACCTCATGGGCATTTTGTAAAATATCGTCTGACGAAAAAGTTAAAGCTATTTAAAAATATCAAAAAACTAAAAATGCCGTAACTTTTTTTTCTGACAATATTTTACAAAAAGCCCATAAGGTTCACTCGAAATTATTCTTATCGTTAAATTTGATAATAGGTGTTTAAGCTCTAAATCTAACCAAAATGCCATAATTTAAATTTTGCGTTGTACAATTTTGCTATATTGCCAATTAGATGGACGGTGTGACAGAAAATGCGGGTATAGCATCCTCTTAAGCCGCGGTTCACACTGGCTGTTGGACCGAACGCGAATATTTGCTAATCGTTTGAAATACTACTATTTGTGGCCAAATTTCGTTGTTAGTTAGCGTTCGGTTAACTGCGGCTACAATATTCAATTCGATTTGTATTTTTTTCTTTAATTTTTATCCTTGTCCAGTACTAGTGATGTAGATTATAATAGTATACTAGCAGTCATACTGCAGGTATCACGTTATACTGTGAAATATAATGAAATGAAAAAAAATATTAAAAACCTCTTCGATTATGGATGTCACGAGTTGAAACGAAATCGGGTCTGCAATACTGTGGCGGGAGTCGTATTTTGAGGGAACTGGAAATAAATTATGTCGGAAATTTAAAATTTTTTACTAATTTAATTTCCGAAATGTTTAATACATTTCTACTGTCCACTTCGTGATGTACCTATATAGAAATAGTCAATGAAGAGCGGCTAAAAAACACAGCAGCACATCAATAAATGAGTTTTTACTTTTCGAATAGGTATTTACGAACACCGATTAACGTCTAAAAATAATCAACACGAATTCGTGTTTATTTTTATTTCTAGATTCACGTTCGGCCCACAGTTTGGACGCGTCTGTAAAAATGTCCATGTTTTGTCAATCATAATCAGAGGTGTCATATCAGTATTTTTAAGTAGGGATGCCAAAATTTGGAGCAGGCCGTTTTTTTTTTTTTCTTATTCAACCAGGCCATTTTTTAAAACCTTATCTTAACGTCATGTAAGTATATAATAATTATATCTATCGATTTGATGAGATTTTTAGTCGCACTATAACTATTTTACAGAGCATATTAATATGGTACATGATTTATATACTATTTTAAAACATTTACGACTTTTTTTTATGATAAAAACTACCTATAGGCGTTGGCAATGTGATAACCAAATTATATTTTCAAAATCTTAATGTATTATCGGCGCAATTATAATATTTTATGGAGGCCATTGACACATACAGAAAATAGAGGGCAGATTATACAAAAGTATAATCTGAATCTTTTAAATGTCGCCCCCGATCGTATAGTGATTTATCGTATGGTCCAATTTGTATTTGCGAAAACAGATTTGAATTTATCAATAAATTAATTTTTAATTGATTATTTTACTTTTTCAGTTTTTATATTCTATATTTTAATGTTCAGTAAACAAATATTTAGTAATTTTCAATTTTATAAAACAATTTTAAGAACGAACATTGAAAAGTGAAAAAATCGATTAAAAGTAGAGTTGTTAATAAACATATATTAGTTTTCAAAATATTTATAGGACTATTCAATCAATCGTTACGATCACGATGGATAAAATATATATGTAGGTACTTTATTTATTATGTAAAACTCGCAGAGAGTTTGTTTTGTCTATATATATATTAGTTATAAAATATTTTAACGACTGAAATTCAAAACGTGCTATCATCGCATAAATCAGCTATGTATATTTAGTAATATTTAGAAATTGATTATATTTTAACGGAATTATATTATATATTTTTAATACCTACTGTGGTTAGGCTATAGGTAGTCATAAAATGACTGATGATTAGATTTTATTTGAATTTTTGTTTTTTTTTTCTATACATAGGTATCATAAATAACTCTGGTAATAATATCTCGTGATGAATGTTTGCAGTCAATAATTTAATTTATTAGCACTATTATACTATCTTTTACCCACAAGAATGAAAAAAAAAAAATGCATAATTTCATTTATCTTAGTCAAAAATCAATGATTATTATTTAAGTAGGTACTCATAAAAAGTCGAATCGTGGTACAAGTTGAACGTAAATCAAGTAAAAAAAAAAAAAAAAAACCGATAATTATCTACACCCAGGCTTTGACCTTTTAGTTACTTTATTGCTGTTTTTTCTTTTAAAAAAAATTTTATACATATAAAAATAAAAAGAATAGATGGATATTATAAATATAATGTCTATGCAGTCTCAAATTACTGTATACCTCAGTTTTTCTAAACATTTTTTTGATTAAAACAATTAACAAAACGCATATAGATGTAGGTAGTTTCCATAATATGTTTAAAAATTGATTTTAACATTATAATGTACCTAATTAAACGCAAATAGATTAGAAAGACTGTATGTTTTACCATTCAGAATTAATATTGTTAAGAGTTGAATAATTTACATCAAAACCAGTTTTAAAATGATTGTAAATTTAATGTGCACGCTTAAAATCATTGGTGAAATACATAGGTATATACGCACAGTTCAAATGGCATATAATATCATAAATTAAAATTATAAAGTTTAAATTTGTTCGGAAAAACATTTTAATACGTCACTGAATTTAAAACGGGGGTTTTCATTTCAAAATCGAATGTCGATATAAATAATTATAAGTTATTTATAGTAAGTTAATGTAATTTAGAAATTGATAGTAGAAAATTTTCTAAATAATGAGTTTGTTTACGTATAATAGGTATATGTTGTATATATTATATAATATTACGTTAAAATGATTTACGTCTGCTCTTATACAGAACGTAGAACATAATATCATCGTCGAGTCTCGGGATGAGATCTCGATTCCCTAAACTTGTAGGTATAAGTATAAATATTGTAAATACAAATTAGTAAAGCAGAGTAAGTATAATAATATTTACCTATATACAGTACCTAGCGTATATTTGCGATTTCCGTCTGGGGGGATGATATCAGAAAAAAACGGAGCATCCAAATTGCATGCAGTGTTTAAAATTGGTCTGTCTGAATTACATACTGTACTTATTAAAAAAAGGTCTATTTAACTGACTAAAAACTTAATTATGTAACATTTTCATTTCCATTTTAACAGACTTAGGACTGCCGGTGAAAAAATAATCACTGGTGTGGTTAAAAATATTTAGATTTTGAACATTTTTAAATTACGTCATATTTCAATAATTGTATACACATAAAAAAAGGTTTGTTTTCAATATTTAATAATTAATATTTCGTTTTTTTTTTTCCATTTTTCAATTCTTCAAATTATTATTACTGCATATTATGACGTAATCGTACTTATGAATTTTCCTATAATAGGTCTTAATAATATAAAAACATTTAAAATTTTTTGTATTACGTCACATTTACATTAATTATATTTTTACTCTACACTACATGCAATTCGGACACACTCATTTTAAACGCCGCATGCAATTCGGAAACTACCTGCATTTATTTTTTTTTCTACCGCATGCAGTTCGAATGCAGCCGAAAATAAATTGACGCATCAGTTGAACTCTGCCCCTTCCCTGGATTCCCTTATTTGTTATATTACATTTATATGGGCTATGTTTTTCAACATGACGCTTGTTTGTTCTATCCATACTTTTTATTGTTTACCGTGTAACAAACTTATTTTGGTAGGTACTTATAATTCTTTATTATCAAATTTTTTATTATAATAATTATTATAAAAATAATGTCCATTTTACGGGGTTTTTAAGCCATTTTATTCAACATTTCTTTTATATCCATATGAATATTGTGATGGATGCGTTTAGTATTACCAAACCATTTATAGATAAGGTGTACAAAATTAATGTATGGGAACGCTAATTTACATTTACAATCACAAAAAATACAATACACGATTTATTACTGATAACACACTGATCACAATTACGGTTACGTATGAAGTTAAAAAAAAATAGATTGAAATTGGTTTTATTTTAAAGGCTCTGGGGAATGATATATCAACCAGATCTGCCCCGTATATACGCTACTGCCTGTATAACATAGTTATAGTTTAAAAAAAAATTATATTAATTAAAGTAAAAATCACGTTGTATTCACATAATATAATGTATAAATAGATATTAATGATAATATTACATATTTCCAGTATCGGCCGGGGCCTCTAAGGGTCCATAAAATAATTGGAGGTTTAATAGAGAAAAATGGATATTTATTGAAATATTATAGACTATACAGTATACTTATACCTATATGAAGTCAAATAATAAAATATGTTAGAATAATAATTATAATTATAAAGTTATACGCGAGTAAGAGTTAGGTAGCGATAATGTGGTATCAATAATACGTATGGAGTATGATTGAAACTTTACGAAAACAAATTAAAAATAAAAGCAATAATAACTATATAAATTCTTTATATTATACAAAATGTATCTTTCGTAAAAAAAAAAAAAAATAGAAGACGACAGATATATTCAAGAAGATTTCCGTACAAAACGCATATCAAAGATGTTGGGGTAAACAGGTCGAATGAATCAAGAAATATAACTCTTCATGAAAATTTTATAGTATCGAATCTTGACAAATTGGACAATTCATAATGTATTCTTTATATATATACAGTGTGTAAATTAGCAGGATTAGCAGGGGCGATCCGAAGACATATTTTTAGGGGATTGTTTTTATAATTTGCCGACTGTATTTTGATGACTATTTCGAAATACTATTTCAAAAACGGTAAATAAGCAAAAAAAAAAGTCAACCAGCAGCGACGATTTTATAAAAATGAGAAAATAATGGTGATATTTTGCCGACTGTGTCAATTTTTCTACCAAATTTACGATTTGCCGACTAACAAAATCTCCCTTGAGGGTAGGCACCTCCCCCCTACCCTCCGTTCGAAACGCCCCTGAGGATTATACAAACAAATTATCGATATGGAACTGAAATAGTTTGCCGGTCAATATAAATGTTTTATACAAACATTGTCAGTAAATGATATTGTGTCGAAAAATCAAAATCATTGAAAAGTGTATATCTAATAACGAAAATAGCGATATCGAAGATGAAATACTTGACCAGTTGGAACAAATAAAATGTGATAAATTTCTTTATTGTGCATATATGTTGTCTTCTGCAAGAACTTTTATCTCAATCTAATTTATTCATGTTGTATAAGTTTGTATACCTATACTACTTTTACTAACGACTGAAACTACATGTGAAAGAGTATTTTCAAAGTTCATAATAGTGAAAACAAAACTTTAGTCGACATTAAATCAAGTGCATTTTTACCATTAATGCTAATAATGGCTGTAGAAAAGGATTTATCATTTGATTCTGGAAAGTTAATATAGATACAGTAACAAATTCTCCCAGTCCGCTAAAAAATTACCTATAAAGAATAATTTATAACTATACCTATATTTTATTAACTATTGTGTGTACATTTTTTTTTCGTCCATTATTATACAATTGAAAAATTTTGTGGCCCTCAGGAAGAATCGTATCCTGGGCTCTATAGGTACCAGGCTGACACTGATATTCCCTATCCAATATAAAACATACGAGCATTACACCATAATCATATAGATAGTGCGTATTTATTACCCGTACCTACTGCCCTTCTGACGACAAGGGTATACACCAAAATATCAAAAATGATATTATTATATGTATAAATATATATTGTTAAAAATAAATATATAGGTATTACAAAAAATATATAATATATTGTTGGTTTTAACATTCTGCGTCAATTTCGATAAAAAATAAAACCATGTTAAGTACCTCAAAATTCTTTAATTTTGAAATATCGTTTACTGTATATAATAATAATATAATCTGCAGATTCATTAACCAAAAATAGGACAAAATATTATTTTTCAAATAATTGACTGTAGATATAGTTACTAGATTATTGTCACTAAGAGGACAATTTGTTGTGTTATATTTTGTAGTTACTAGTAGTAATACTTACTTTTTAATACTTACTAATTATTATTCCATAATTATGTAGGGCGTATTTAAATATAAAATTTAATTGAAAAGTCGTGTATATTGCGGGACAATATTATAATGCTTTACCTATATATAAATTATGGTTAAAACGCGTAGAGTGTAACTCATATTTTTACAATAATGAAAAAAAACCAAAATTTCAAAACGTATATAAATTTCAACCCAAACTATATACGTATTTATATCTGCGATACTATAATGCAGATTAAATTTTCAATTGAATCGCATAATATTGTATAATACATATAATAATACTTTATATGTTATAACTATTTATTGTGCTCATATAATGTTCTCTGTGAACGATTATCTTTATCAAATATTCTTTTTTTATAAAGTTAAGATACATATATATTATATACGCGTATGTTATTACATTTTTATATAAAGTTGGAATTTTTTATTCTCGTTTTTCTAGGTTTTATACTTTTTTTAAATGGCAACCTATATTTTTTACTCGATACTCTGACGCAGAATGTTTGTATGAATATTTTGACGTATTAATATCCGATATTGAACCAATATAGTTCATTATTTATTAGCATTTAAAGTTTAGAAAGCGGAAATAATGGTGCGGGTTACTATAAAAAATATTCTTAACCCTCCACACACTTCCTATCTAAACTTTAAATTCCACAAGTTATAAATAATAAACTATTGGTTCAATATTCGATATTGACATATGAAAATTTTCAGAAAAATATTCCGTGTACACTGTACATCAGGTAAAAATATAGGTTGTTAAAAATAACAAGGATAAAAACAGTAAAAATTCTAACTTTCTGTAAAAATTTAGCGACGTAGTATCCCAGTTTAACAGAAAAAAAAAAAAAAAAATCGAAAACATTAAAATTATTCACAGAGAAAATTAGCCGAACACCATAAAAGAATCATCCTGTATACCTAATACTTAATAGTTAATATTATATTAATCTACTTAAAATCTACATATTATTTTTATTTAATCTTTAATACATGATAATATTATGTCGCGTGACGTACACTGAGTGATTATTTTAACATGCTCACCTCGTTTATTATTATGTAATAAGTAAGTAAGTGAAGAAAAATCAATGTTTACTATTTTTATTTTTTATATGGTAGGGGTAACCTGCCTAGATTTTTTTTTTTATAGCAACCTATATTTTTTAACTGCATATTCTGACGATAAATATTTTTGGAAAATGTTGATAGACACAAATCAAATATTGATCGAACAGTTTATTATTTTATTATTTATTTGCGTTGAAAATTTAGAAGAGGTGCTTAGTAAAGCGAGATTTCTGGATCACTGCACGTTTTATCTATAGACTTTTAATGCTAATATAAATATTGAACTATTGATTAAATATTCGATTATCATACAAACAAATAAAAATACAATACATACTTTGTGTCGGAACACGAAGTTAAAAATATAGGTTTCTATATATTTAAAAAAAATCTGAAGAAAAAAACAAAAAAATAGCAGACATTTTTGCTTTTTCGTCGAAACCTGAAATATTATTATAATGAGTATAACCTACTTAGGTATACCTAATACACAACTGAAAACAAATATTCATATAAACACAAAAATTAATCACCTTGTGTAGAATAAATAATTGTATTTTATGCGTTTAACATAATATATATAATTCCTCACATATTTTATATTTATCATACAAGCTGATACTGCGGTTATAGTGTATGTATATCATTACAAGTATAGGTACCTATATATCAATTAGGTATCAATGGAATCGGCTATCGACATTATAATATCAAATATGTCGACCACGTGTTGGATACTTGTAAAACAAAGTCCTTGTAGGTACATATAGTAATATTTTTTACATTATATTATTACATTTTTTTGTGATTTTCAATACAATAATATGATATAGTATACGATATAGGTACATTGTAATATATATGTAAGATAAAAAAAAAAAAAAAAGTATTCGTTGAAAAGTGCAACGCGTACAATATGCGTATATACGTGCTCTATATTGTGTTATTCAGACATAATACATGTGCAAACTACGCGATGTAAATTTCTTGCCGCCCTTTCCCCGTGTTTTTCCTCTATACGATTTCCGCACTGCTGTACATTAATAAAAATAATAATACTTAAACGATACGTATGATCTATGCATAGACGCTATTTTAAAAATCGTTTAGATATAAAGAGCTGGGTATAGTTGACATGGGCGTAACTATAGTATAGGACTTTATGTTTCGGGCAGGGGCGGACCCTGCAGGATTTTTGTACTGTGGGTCTGCCACTTACTTACGAGAGGCCACTATGTATAGTAGCTTCAACCAACTATGTATTACAAAGTTTTACCTAAATATTTACCTACCTTATTTATATCATATTTTGATACCAATATTCAATATAACTATAAGACATAAGTCATAAATAATAAGTAAATAAATACAATTTAAAACTTACTTACAAACTTTAGGTATTATTAATTAATTGTTATTTTTATTTGTTGCATCAAAATGTATTCATCAGCCATCACGTCTTTATATACATCATAATATACTTATAAATTTACAATTATATTTTTGTAGAAACATTCTTGAGCCTGTGTACATTTTGTAAATTATTATTTTATTATTCATTATTGTAGTACCTATTGTACATATTTTCTTCAAATAAGAATATGTTATGTAGTTTGTCATTTTGTTTGAGAGGCCACATTTTACTGAGAAAAATACTGTGGGTCAGCTGACCCCCCCCCTGGGTCCGCCCATGGTTTTGGGGACGGGCCGTAATTGAGTACCAACTATTTATGGTTAAACACACGATTTAAAACAATTTTGCGTGGTCTAAAGAGCTTAAATAGCCCTAGCTACGGATAAAGGAGTTATAAACACCCACAACCTCACTTGCAGTCACATCTCCGAATATAATACATAAACTACAATAAGGTATCTGTAAAATATTAAATATACCGATGACGATTTTATCCGTTTCAGAATTTCAGTAAAATTTGAGGAAATGTAAGAAAATGATTCTCATATACTATTCTGCAGGCTATAGAGCGGTACGTGTATATATAATACGTATAGGTATATATATATATATATATATGTAATATATATTCACGATACAGTTAACCTTTCTTCTATTTTTGTTACCTATATTATACAACATCGATGGATGCGTGTCAAAAATGAAAGTGTGAGAATATTATTGATTATTAAATTTCCATTGACTATTGATCAATTACAGAATTAAAATGGAGAATGTTTAAAATGTAGGTATGGGGATCATTAATACATAGGTATAAAGTAGTTTTTGTGCCATACACTTTTTGTGACACCCTGAATAAGTTACGATATATATTAAAATTTTTTAATGAGATTATTTTGTATTATATTATTTGACTGCATCGTATATTATTATTGAAAAGGTAATAAAATCGATAAACTATTGAACTATAGTTATAGGTAACTTACGTTGACTTTATATTCAATAAGACTGGGCACGTTAACCTGAAATTAGTGTAGGTAATTCATAGAGCAAATTTAGAAGAAGCTAAGTTGAATTAAGTTGTAAAAATTAACTAAAATAATGCCTATGCTCAGGGGCTCTAAAATTCTTACCGGGCAAATAAGATTTTTCCAGGCCACTTATAATATTTTAGGCCACTAATTTTTAACCGAATAGACACTAAATATATACTAATACTAAATAATAATAATAATAATAATATTAATACTTAATAAACACAAAATATTATGTTATTTACCTTATGTTTAATTAGATAGTATATACTACCTACCAAAAATAGTTATAAATATTTAATGTTTAATGTACCTAATACCTACGATACAATGTCCTCTAGTAATCAGATATATCATAATTGTATTAAGTGCACTGCTAAAGTGCCGTCAGTACATACAATTATTTAAATTGAGTTAAAAATATTAAATATCAATATAACTTATAAAGTTATAACATATTGATATTGAATGATCAAAGTTTAAAATTAATTAGTTAGTCAGTGAACAATGTTTTTTTTATTTATAAAGAATAAAACAAAATATAAACAATAGTTTATAATAGTAAAAGTAATGATGTTATTATAAATTATGTATAAATTATAATAATTATTATTCAAGATTTTACTCGAAAGTTTAAAAACATGATGTTATCTACATCGTGCTTTAAAGAAAAATACGTTTATTAGAATTTTACCTCCATACGACAATACTATCAGAGTATCAGATTATATTCATATAATCTGTGATAGTATCATAGTAATAATTACTAACCATACACCACAGACCAAGACAGAAGTCCGTGTTACATACCAAATATTGGTTATTCGTTATCACATCCACAGTATTTTATGTCATGAAGTAAAATATATGAAGTAGAACGTAGCTTATCACGTACCAGTCATATTGATAAAACTGTGGTTATAAATAGGTATAATTGATATTTTAATAATAAGAATTTAACATATAATATTCTGTCGGCTATTCTAGTCTCAGATCCGATTTTTTTACGTTATATTTTATTTAAAATTTCATCTGACACTAAATCAGTCAGGCCATTTTATTATTAAAGAGGCCAGGCCACCGGGCATTGTCCCGGTTGCCCGGTGGGCCATTCCGCCACTGCCTATGCTATAACTTCGTTAAGTCAAAAGTTAATGTATATAAATAATTAAATTTAACTTAGTTATAAATGTTTTCATTTTTAACTTTCTACAATAAGGAGCAATTCAAGTCGAAAATTAAGTTCTCAAAAATGAAAAATTTGAACATTATTGGGTAATTTTTCAAAACGACGTTCCACGAAGTTATGGATTTATTTCTTAAATGACATATATACGATAAGTATCTGCAGTATATAGAACTATGAACATTTATATTAATTAACTCGAAGTTTACTAGTCAGTGAAGTAGCAAAATTAATGTATTAGTTACGAGGTTAATGCTAAAAAAAACAAGTTAGAAAAAACCAGTTTCATATTTCTATACGCGTTGTACCTAGTACGTGAAAATGTGATATGAATCTATATGAATATATAATGGATTGTGGGACGATAATCGTTCGTATCATCAATAATAATCTTCCTGACTATGGCAACGAATTGTATAAGGACGGCCGGATGGTCCGGTAGACAGACAGACGGATACAATGGGGATGTAAGGATTCTAAACTCGTATTTATATAGAAACCTAAAAGTAACTCGTTAATTAACTTAACTTTATACTTAATTTTTAACTCTTTAACGCCTAGCTTTGTTCATATCTATACATAATATACGCTCGAGTAAATATGCGTGTGTGCGTGCCATCAAGGTTTAATATTTAGTTGTGTACACGATAATTACACATATATATTATTATACTTGTACAGGGTGATGTTTTTCATAATGGATATATTATGGAAAATATAAACAAAAAAAATGTTGTGGAATGATTTCAGAAGGTTGTACTATATGTATACAATAATCCATTCTGTATTTATTTCATATTTCTTTTAAATTTTTTATACCCCTCCTTTATTTGTTAAAACTATATATCGACTTTCAATTTTCAAATTGCAACCTATGAGATTTAAATTATAAATTCTAAGATCGAAAAACTTAGAAAAATCGTTCATTCAGTAAACGTTTTTTTGAAATTAATATACGAAATTCGGACCTAATTATATTATAAATACATATATAAATCGTTTTGAAAATGGTAAAAAAAAATATAATATATTTAATAAAATTCTATATATAAATAATGGTTATTATATAGAAAATAACCATTATTTTAACCTGTATTTTCCGTCATTTTTGATGGTATTTTTCTAACACATATTTCAAAAATCGACAAATTACCTCTTTAAAGTACCTTCTAATGAAATGTTGGGCTAAAAAATGGGTACGCATGAAAAAATTAGATTACGAAGTAGTCTCTAAAATATTCTGATTTTCGTACTACACATTAATACATTTTTCCTTCGAATGACTTTTTTTATTTTTTTCATCATTAAAATTATAAATTATAATATGTAGAAATGTAGAATTTGATTAATACAGTTGCTAATTTCATACTACACGCAATTTTAGGGGCTGTTATGTAACTTATGTAGTTAAATCTTCTGTTCTGATAAATTGCTTACAGAAAAATATAAAACAAATAAACATCATCGTAAAACAAAAAAATATTTTTGCAATGATTAGAATCCAAAATTGACTTATTATATTAATTTTTAGGACATTATAATTATTACTTTTTTCGGTCGTCACACTCTATTTTTAATTATTATTGTTTGAAAATTCTATCTCCAAAAATTAATTATAGATACTCGAGTTTTTTAATTCAATATTTTTTGGTTCTGGGGAGGTCCAGTACCCCTGCCTCCCTCGTAAATATGCCATTGTATACATAAGTTCAGTAGGTTATGGTTCAACAAATTGTCTATGGAATTATAGTTTATTGTTTAAAATATACGCTTAGAAACCAGGATTTCAGCATGCTTGCAGAATGGGCTTTCTGAACTTGTTTATTTTTACGATCTCGTTTTCAATATGCATACGCATTTTATCCTTATACGATATTGATTTATATTTTATGTACATTTTAAGTTATTAAGTACAAATTCCAATACAATTTCTAATTTCATCCAGATTCCAGCATATAATATGTTTACTGATAACTGTATAGTCACTATAAAGTGTAAAGACACGAGGACAGAGACGGATTCAGAACGGTCCTAAACGGAAGGGGCAATTTATGAGTTATAAGCAAAAAAAGAGGACATCCAACTTATTTTCGTTACGCCGTTTTACTCCAATTTTTTTTTGTAAATTGTCCCATTGACCTCCCCCCCTGTATCCGCCTTTGCATCAGGACATGTGTTTTACTTACAATAGTCATTTAAAAATGCATTGCTCATGATGACAAAATATAATTTTAGCGGTGTGATAAAATTATCATCCTCTCTGTTCTATATATATAAATATTATATATAAGTACTTTGTTTACTTATTATCTATAATACATAGTAGGTATATCTCACTCAGGGCCTGCACTAACCAGGTTGTTTTACCAGGGATAGGAAAAGAATTTAAGTAATGACTAAACATTAAAAAAAATGCATTTGGGGGCAATTTGAACCCTCTAAAAAAACCCCGGCTACATCGTTGCAGCTATTATATACTTATTCTATTTTTGTACGAAATATTTTTTTAAAAAAAAAAGCAAACTTAAATATTTTTGTCGTAGAATAAATATATACTATATTATTTATAAATTTAAATTTTGTTTTTAATGTTTACCGCGGTGTTGGTAATATTCGATAATTTAATATATTATAATAATTATTCGTTTGTCTCTTCTGAAAATGTTTGCCTCTATAGGTACGTGAGATTTTTTGCGGACGAGCACCGAGATCGGACGAAAAGAACACGATTAGGATTAAGACAATAGAAGGATCGAAATTTTACAGGACGTAACAACAAAGAGCGATAGATTTTGTTGCAAATATAATGCATTCTATAGGGAAAGTAATTTTTAGGAAGTATATATACACAATTCAGGGACTATCGAAATCTGGGATATTTTTTTAAAACATCTTTGTAAAAAAAAAATCATTTCTATGATTCGGCATACTTCTATACCACGATTTAAGATAATATGGTTGCCCAACCATCAGTCATAATGTGATCAACGAAGTTAATCTATAATCTAACATATGATTTACGTAAGGCCAGCGTTCCAAGCGACTTAAATAATAACTTTCATTATCACAGCATATTTTTTTGGCATTAATATCATTATTATTTTGAACAACAAAACAATTTTAATTTTTAACTGCCGTAAACTCGTGACTTGTGCGTATTACAAATTATTACAATAATTATTTTACAAATCACAAATT
>JAIPRL010010141.1:0-16155 GCA_025469235.1 Pemphigus obesinymphae
AGGTGAGTTGTTAAACTGTGTTTCTACCAGATGGATTTAAAATTAAATCAATATAAAGATTTTTATGGTGGTTTCAAATTAATGAAAAAATCGTTATTTAATTGTTTGTCATTTATTTAAAAAAAAAAAATATTTAAAAAAATCATCTGGTAAAAACATAGAAAATATAATAACGAATTCAGAACTTTTTTCGAAATTGAAATTGAACAAGTTTAACACGGCCAATTTATGGAAATGCCAAGACGATTTTAGCGCTTTGAAAAATCTACTGTCGAAGACCCTTAAGCGAGGAAAATCATATTTCAAACCGCAATAAACAATAAGACTGATTACTTCACAGTTCACGTATGCATATAAGACATGATAACATTGTATACGTTATTGTAATGAATTCTTCAATAATTAATAAAGAGTCTCGATTAACCGTGGTTTTAATTTATCCGGCCGACCCCGGACAATAATCACGGACGTTCTACCGTATACGTATATAATTTTAGGACCTTTAGAAACGTTAGGAATAAAAACCATTTTACCGGATGGAAAATTTATAAAATTGGATTATATAATATTTATAAGATTGGAGGCGTGCAACTGACTGAACATACAATACAAAAGTGAACAACGATGATTTATATAATTATTATTATAGGATATACGAAGAACACCATATTATACGGATAGTTACAACAGTTGGGACGCGCGGCGTATATTTTGGATTGTTTGTCATCACTCATCGCACTATAGTCAGTCGATTATGTCAATCTTTGTGCGCACGTATTGTAAGTCAAAAATACCACTTGTGTCTGTGTAACCAAATATACCCCTGTAGAATGGGTCACAAACGGAAAGAAATGACGCCACTCAAGTATCCAACCCTAGACGACCTTTCTGAACGGGTCGGATGTTTAACAATAATGTATAATATGGACTATAAAAAGAAACACGATTATATTGTATAGGTTATACGTGCCAATGTATCGGTACAAAATATACTATATTATAGTCTACAATAATATGATGTGTCTTATATACCTATATTATTATTATTATTGTTATTATTTACTATCTACCCATATATTATATATAGTTTATGAGTTATTTTATTTTATTTTATTTTTTTTTTCTGGTTATAAATCCGTAGATTTGTTTGTTTGTGTGCTTCTCCGACGTTTGTCCGCACGTCGCAAAGAATCCTTGGGCTGATAAATAAATCTATATTATCTATCCTTATACATTTTTATATTAATCGTAATATTAAATGTTTAATCTGTGATATACGTTTTGGTGTGTGAAATTCTATTCAATTTAACAATGACGGAATAGATTAACGTTTTAATTTGTACACAGACTTACGCAATCATTTTATAATACTTGCAGGAGTCTCTGTAGTAGTGATGGGACCATTTTGAAAACCATTACTGTCCACGCACGTCATGTTTTAAGAAATTTATTTAAAAATTTGGGTAAAATACATTCTGAGGAAAAAAAGAACTTGCATAAAAATTGAAATCTTAATCTATTTCGTCATTGTTAAGTTCATCATCATAGATAATAAAGAATTAATTCAATTAATTAATAAGAATAATTTTTATTATCAATGTTTTACATAGAAAATTTATATTATTGTGATCACGAACTAAGATATAATATAATACAATATAATCTTAGTTTGTGGATAATATAGATTTATTTATTATCTATGGACGGCGCGCATGCGTGATAAGGACGTGGAACCTAACGATTCTTTGCGACGTGCAGACAACGCTGCAGTCTTCTCTGCCGTAGCACGATTCTTTCAGGCCTTTGTAATTTCCTTTATTCGTATCCTGCATTATCTGTGTCATGTATTCCGCCCTTGGTCTTCCTCTTGCAATTTTTTCCTTTAACATCTCCTTCGATTAGTTTCTTTAGTAAACTTTCATGCCTTAATAATATGTGTCCCATCGTCTTGCCTCTTCTGCATTGAATACTTTTCCATATTTGTCGTTGTTCCTTTATTTTATCTAGTACTTCCTTATTCGTCACCCTTTCGGTCCGTGGTATTTTTTAAACATTTTCCCGAAGGTCACCACATCTCAAAGGTTTCTAGCATATTTTTTTCCGTTGAGTTATATATTGTCCGGGTTTCGGATCCAAAGAGCGCTACACTCCGTATATAACTTTTTAGGAATTTCTTCCTTATCTCCAGGCTGACGCTATTGGTAGTTATCATGTGGCTCTTGTCTTGAAAGGCTCTTTTCGCCTGTGCTATCCCGCAGATTATATATTTGTTTTGCTGCGGCCATCCTCTGTTATGAGTTATAACAGTGTATACTATAAACCATCACTAATCTAACGCGAGATATCGTATTAAATACATATTTTTTATTTCCATACTTTTATGTATATATATAGGTGTGTGTGTTACGATATATTTCTTTGTGCGACGTTTTATTATTATGTTCTTAGATCCGTTTGACGACGGATTAGTGCGGGGGGGGGGGGGTACAAGACGTACGTGATACTATAATACAAGACTTGTTTCAGACTTCGGTGGCAATGCTCAGATTACGTCGAAAATGATGGTTTGATTGAAATTCCTTACCTAGCTTCCCATAATGTCCTGCGACAAAAACGCCCTTTTGTGTATACGAAAACCGTGACTTGTAACAGATTTATTTAAACACCGATTGTGCGGGGGCACGGGGAGGGGGAGCAATTACTTTTAAATTTTTTTCATTTGGTGTTTTTCTATTCTTGGACATGTTACGAACAGTGGTATATACGCCAGTCATCCGTAGAAATCCTTGGGTACTTCCTTTTGGTGACCATCCACACAGAACGAAACCTTACAAGGTAATGCACCAGCAGATCCTTATTCTGTTTCACTCTTTCACTTGCACTCTCTCTCTCTCTCTCTCTCTCTCTCTCCCTTAGTCTCTCACATTTTCTACATTAAATAAACCATTTTCAAACAATTCTCCACCGGTTAAGACAATGACCTTCCGAATAAATTACATACGCACGAACACACGCGTATACAATAATCACAGGTACACTATATAACTTTATAATCATTACTGAATATATATATATATATGTATATGAATAATTTTCTCTGTTTGTACAAGTATAATACCTACTGCAGGTTTTCGTTTCGTATATCATTTTTAATTTTTACACAAAGATTTCATTTGTTATCTTTAAAACACCGACTGTAAATGTATAATAATCTCGATGAGTTATATTTCGTGCAAACTGCACCCTAAATTGTTATCATATACCTAATATTTTATAATCGTATAGTATATACTTAATGCGGTTACGCCAGGTACGCCTAGCTAGCTATTATTTAAAAATCGTAAATGAAATCGTATTATAATGTATTATCTTAACAGTGTTGTGATATATTTTGTCAATTACAAATTATTGTAATTAGTAATTTAGTATAATCATCATTATATTATACATTATGCATTATACTCGTATACATATGAGTATCATCTAGTAATTTTAAAATGTTCAAGATCATAAGTGTACCTATATATATTGATCTACAGCTACACATTTTCGTTGTACTTGTATTGTATCATTATTCGGATTCTAAGTGAAGTTCAATGTAAAGTATTATGTTATTTTTCAATTTATAACAATTTTAAGTAGCTTACCTTTACGCTTCAGAAAAAAATTACTGCTGCAGGGAAAATCAAAACTAACATTTTTAAAGCACCAACTAATGAGAAAACTCCTACGTAGGTATATACATTCCTCCCTTCTGCTCAAAATATAGTATAATATATGTCAGGGATGGGCAGCTCAAAGTAACTAGAGGGCCAGATTTTGAAACTTAAAATAATCGCGAGCCAGATATAAAGTTGTATTCTTCATTATTATATGGAACAAATTTATTAATATATATCTTATGTCTATGATAAATAAATAAATATTTAAGTTTAATGTATGTTTTATTATTGAAAATTTCTCAACGACACAATATTTACCTGGCTACTTTTACTAGTACTTTGAAGTGAATTGCAGTAAAATTGTCGATGATAAAAATGTAGAAATAAAATAATAAAATAAAATAAGGCCGGATAGAAAGGGACGGCGGGCCAGATGTGGCCCGAGGGCCACCAGTTGTCCATCCCTGATGTGTGTTATCGACAAAGTGAATAATTATTAAGGTACTATAATTTACCTACCAACATATTATATAATACATAGGAATTTTACATATTAATGTACATCAACTGCACTATCTTCTACCAAATCACTATAGCTTCGTGTAAACTGTCACTCTACTAAAACTAGTAGAGTAGAGTGAGTAAGAATAATAGTAGGGCAGTGCAGAGCCGTAGTAAGGGCTTGGCGAAACTGGCCCAGGCCAAGGGCGCAACAGAAAAGGGGGCGCAAAAATCGAAATTCATTCATATCTATCCCTCAATTTATAAGATAGGGAGGGGGGGAAATTCGACGGGAAAAATCTTGTAAAAGTAAGTTGACGACTTTCTTTTTTTTCTTATTAACTAGATTTTTAAGGAATGGGAGCGCAACTCCAAAAAATTGATGACTCTTTTTCCTTATTACCAATTTAGGGGCGGAAATTCGGTTCTTTGCCAAGGGTGTTATCGAATCTTACTACGGCTCTGGGGCAGTGTACTATATCAAATACTCTACCAATGTAAACCCGGTCTTGGCTCGTACTATACAGGCCTGCAGTACACAGGCGCGTACAAATATCAAGCCACGCCAATTTTCCTTTAGCCGCGTCCACACCTAACTTAACCGTTTCGCCGTTGGAAACATATAGGCGTGCGCACGGATGCAAGCAAGGTGTGTTTTCGCTGCACCCGATCAGGCTGAAAGGTCCCCGAAGAAACTGACGTGTATCTCGAAAATACCGACAAAATACACATTTGAAACGTAAATAAGCGAAAAAAAAAATGTTTTTTCGACCGATTATGAATTTTAGAGCCGGTGATAAAAATGTTTGCTGTACCACCGCGGACTTCCAAGTCTGCGCACGTCCATGCGCGGTTGGAAACGATTTGATTCGAACACATTTTAAACCCCGTCCAGGCCGAAAACCGAAAAACACTTCCAACGCCGAATGTCTCTTTGAGTTTTTGCAGTGCTTTCCAGGCGAACAAAAAACCAAAGCACATGTGTCTCGGGAACGGATTCGGTGACACCGTATACAGACCACCGAAAGCCAATGCTTTCACGTGTGACTTGGACACAAGCCACCGCAAAGACCGTAACCAATAATCTCATGGGGGCCGTGCATCATGTGATACCAGCCACGCGCCCCGTAACGCGCTTTTGCGTCGATTGCCGTGGGCTGTCAAGATTCGCGAAGAACAACCCGGGAGTTTATACAAAATCGATGTTGCGAATGCACGGTCCAGGGCCGGGCCGAGGGCCTGGCACGGTGGCATAAATCAGTAGCGCAATTTCGACGGTATATTCAGGAACAATTTATGCGAATGTCCTTGATTTTTTGGCTGATTTGCCGGTTTTTGTTTTGTAGAAATTTCTCGATTTTTAGCATTTTCGAAGCGGTTTTTCAATTTTTCCGCAAGGGACGCTGGATGGACCAAATTATGTGGGGAGAAGGGCCGCAAAATTTTCATCTTGGCCAGGAGTGTTATACTGTTGCTTGGCTCGGTCCCGATCTATACCACAACGTAATATTATTCTTCATAGCCCAAAGCTGTGTACAATTTTCAGACCCTTTTTATAGCATGCCGAAAGACCCTTCACCCACCACGGTGAAAGTAGTCAAGTAAACAAGCAAAAATAGACGGACCGTTTGAATTGGTCAGGCAAATTATATAATATATTTATAATTTATATGCAAGCATACACATAGTATACGCATCCCTATTCCCTATATAGTTAATATATAAATGTGAAATTAAAACAATATTACGAGTAGAATAATATTCATAAAAATCATTTTTTTTTAAAACGTTTAAAAATATTTTCCATGATTAAATTTTAAAACATTTTCTTTGCAATAAAAAAGTGGTTATACTAATATATAATTATGTCAATTTAACGCCGTGCGTTGAAATCATACACTATCAGCCGTCATTTATATAGGTATATACGTGCCCTGCAGACGTTAACGATGGATGTGCAAAATTGCATCACCGAAAAATAAATCGTAGAAATCAAAAATCTGCAGACAGCAATTTATAAATTTATAAATGACAATTATTCAAACCGCAATTCATCAAATGTCTTTGTATAAACAATCTTATAGATATTAATAACAGGTTTGAAACATATTTTTGAATTTCCGACGATTGTAATAAAATAACATTCAGTATAGTTTTTTTTTTTCTTAAATTCTACCTATATAATATATAATTTATTACAATTTTGTTTTTTTAAGTTCTGGGAGCTCCAATATCTTTGGATCTCTCTCCCTCCCGTAAATCCGCCACTGCGCATAGCGTGTATAGACAGTGGTGTCCATAAGATATTTCAAGAGGGTGGGGCAAACACTACGGTATATCACGATATCATTATTTTAAGGGGCCTCAACACCAACGTAAAATCGACCTAAAAGCGTGATAAAACTGAGGGACCTTGAAAAATCGGATTTAAAATTTTTGAAAATCGTTTTAAATTCATCAGTTTGTCTTCTAGTGATCCAAATAGGCGGTTTTTTTTCGTTGTGTTATTTATAATTAAAAAACGCAATTTTTAAATATTGATTATATCGCAATCTGTGTAGACTGTATAATAATAATAATAATAAAGAAAAAATATACTCGATCGAACCCTGGAAGACTACACGCCGACAAATATTTTAAATTCGACTAGCCTTCCAAAGTTCCACAACTTAACACGTTTATGAGTCTTTCAGACGGAAATATCGTGATTATACAATAGTAAAAATAGGCACGGGTACGGGTCTATTTTTAGATTAATTTAAAAATGTACTTACTTAATTGTTTATAAACTGTTAAACTTTTGTTTTTCCAAAAATGTTTTGAAAATCGCCTATGCAGAATCCCTATTGAAAATCACACGTGTTGCGAATCTGTATAAATCATTTCAATTTTTGGGTTACTTATACCTATACATATAAATTCAAGGATGGGCAAGTTAACGATATTTTTTAACTCGATAAGTTAAGTTAATTGAAAATAATATAAGCTAAGTTAAGTTAAAAGTTACTCGTATATTTTTTTTATTAACTTTTAAAGTTAAAAGTTAACTTTGGAAAAAAAAGTAACTTAACTTAATTAAAAGTTAAAATTGCTTAATTAGGAAAAAAGTCGATATACCTATTATATCGTAAAAAGGTAAAAATGGATGGTTATTCTTTACGCTCAAAAAAACTACTCGGGACTTCTTCTGCCTGAAAATGTGTATATATGTAAAAATAAAAATACAACACGTCATTTCAAAACCCATGCATAAATAAGAAATCAGAAAATAACTTCTAACTGTCAAGATACCTACATTATTGTTTGATTCACACTAATGTAGTGTAAAATAAGCAGTAGGTACCTACTACTTCAATATATTTTCTATACGGGATGGACATAAATACTAGCCTCCATGTAGTTAAAAAGACCGGGCTCAGCCCAATATTCGTGAACGGCCAACGTGTGCGTGAGTGGTAGGTACATCGATTATTAACAAACATGCTATTCTAGGTACCTATTAAAATTCCGTAAAAGTACTAAAAATTAAAATCCCATTTAAAAATTTGCATTGTTCTTCGAGCAAAATTTAACTGAATTTAGATACTTTTGTATAAAGTTAACTTGAAGTTAACACGTTAATTTTAATAAAAAAAAGTAACTTATTAAGTTAAAAGTTAATTTGAAAAAAAAGTAACGCGTTAAGTAACTTAATTAAAATTAACTTAACTTTTTAACTTAATTTTAACTTTTAACTCGTTAATGCCCAGCCTTGCGCATATAATATCAAAATATTTGTGTTTCCCGGACCCCCCCACCCCCTCTGCTTACGCCACTAAAATCGCGAATAGACGTACGCGAATGATCATAGTATTTTTTTGGCGTGACGGCGCGAATAACGGCTATAATATAATATTTTGTATTCTTCTCCTGGCGATGCTTGCAGCGCTACCTATAATAATATGAAAGTGTGCGGGTGAAAAAAACGGTAAATGTTGGTCCACACGCTGCGCGTCGTGGGATAACGTCGTGTATACAACAATATTATAGCAAACGCCATCGAGCGAGCGATGGCCGACCGTCTGGCCACGGCTACCAACTTAAAATGATTTGATATTTTTTGCCCATAAAATGGCAATACTCGCTGCACGAATTTTTCGCTTTATTATCTTTGACGCGTCTCATGTATTCATGGCTGACACAAAAGCCCCCACGTATAATATATATAGGTACCCAAGCTACAAACGCAAGTATACTAAATTCGCTGAAAAAATAGGAGTGTTTCGCGCATACCACTGACGAAAATTCGGGTCGCTCCGCTATCTTTGGGCGGCTATCCATAGTTTGACATGGTATACAGAGCGCATTAAATAACACACATTATGGCTTATCAGTTCCGTACGGCCGATGATCGAACACGGCGTAATCACTACAAAATAACATCACAGTGTATATAACCTACCGATCAGTGCAGCCAGCACGTTAAATTTGGGGTGGCGAGTAGCCATCATATGATATGTTGCGGTGAGGTAAAACGAAAATTGGTTTCTGCGCACTCCTAAACTCTCCGCGAATTTAGTATAGGTATCACGATTTAAGATAATCTTAAATCGTGGTACCGGAAATTCCGAACACATATCAATTAATATTGATGTTTGTACAGGCATTTCTTTCTATATTCGTACGGTGGACATAACATTACGTTCGCCATTCCTCGGATCTATTGGAATATTTTCATTATACAACCGATATTGGTCGATAATCCGTGTACAATATGAATCATGTCGAATACTATATACATATGTATATTATTATTGTCTGTTGTTGCATTCAAGGCTGGGCATTAACGAGTTAAAAGTTAAAATTAAGTTAAAAAGTTAAGTTAATTTTAATTAAGTTACTTAACGCGTTACTTTTTTTCCAGATTAACTTTTAACTTAATAAGTTACTATTTTATTAAAACTAACGTGTTAACTTCAAGCTAACTTTATACAAAAGTATCTAAATTAAGTTAAATTTTGCTCGAAGAACAATGCAAATTTTTGAATGGGATTTTACTTTTTGGTACTTATACGGAATTTTAATAGGTACCTAGAATAGCATGTTTGTTAATAATCGATGTACCTACCACTCAACAACTCTCTACAAAGATACAGGTGGCGGAAGTTGATCGCTAAAAGTTCTCTGACAGGATATATAGTGTATTATTATTTTTAATTCGAAAACAAATTAGCAAAAATAAATGATTATTACATTCAAAAAACGATTCTGGGTGATCTTTTGTATGATAATATTACAAAAAAAAGTCGGTTATCGTGACTCATGGGTAATTTATTATTTTTCTATTTATTAGTGGTTTAAGTGGGCATAAACCCATTTGCCTAAAAAAAAAAAAAAAATGGTCTCTTATTTCCATCGTTCGTTTGCGTCAAATATACCTGAATATTTTTTCTCTGCATACATATGAGCTAAATAAGACATATTTTAGTTCATCTGGCACTATCATCAGTAAATTCTGATTTCAACATAAAATCAACTTAAAAAACTATAATTCGTTTAAAATAGTTTGTGGCACATAAATAGTTTTAAATAAAGGGTTTAACGACTATATACTATACTGTATATATAATGATAAATGACAACTAATTTTGAGACACACTCGAGTACTCAGTACATAGATATATACTGCAGATATATAGGTACACTATACAACACATCATTTTTCTTTGGCGCAAACGGGTATTTTGAATTTTTCAATTTTGGCGTTAACGTGGGACAGAAATAAGCGACCATTTTCTGCGCAAACGAGTAAGTCCTAAAGTCCCGTTTAGGTAAAATCACAATTCATTGGAAGATTTCATTATTTTATTAAATTACATTTTTTTGTAAAAAAATACCCTATATAAGTTACGTCATAATACTAAACAAGTGCGGTAAGCTCACTCCGCGAGCGTGTTAAATTCCCGATTTCTACACTCGATTTAAACAATAAACTATAATTCGATAAAAAAAATTTAAAACAATTTGTTTAAATGTTTAATCTACCAATTGGCATACTTATGTATAGAAATCTAAGTGCAACAAAACCCATACAAATTTCAAGTATTAATATTGGTAACCTTGGCATTAAATTGTAAAGATGGACAGACCCAAAGAAATTGGGAAAAACAATACCTTCGAGTCTGTTAGATTTCTTGGTTTCGGTGGTTTTCTATAGGACTATATAAGAACTATATATGACTAATTCATTTTAAGGACGGTTAATTGTCAAATCAACAATCTATATCAAGTAACGATTACAACGAATCGCTAGTTGTTAGGTGTCTACATCACTTGTGTTTAGAAATAAGTAAAAATAAAAAAATTTAAATTACAAAATTTGACGTTTGATACGTTAAGAAATCACTTTTCATAGGGATTCCATTAGCAATTTTACTTAGGCACTTGGATTTATAAAGCGAAAATCCGCCCCTTCCACTATAAATAAGTCCGCGCCATGGTCTGCAGCTTATAGTTTCCAATACACCGTGTTGCACGGCCGCGTCCCATATTATGCATTACAACACGGTGAGAAGTTCTAATGCAATCGTACTTTACGGTATCGTTGATAAACACTACGGCATATCACGAAATAATTATACCAGCTGGAGTACCCTGGTATCAACCGTATATAAAATTATACATATACAGATAATACAGATACGGCAATGGCGGATATAGAAATATTCCATATATTATTCTATATGTACCTATATGTACTCTTGAGTGATTTTCCGGGTACCTAATTTGCCTGCGGTATAGGTAACATTATGTCTAATATATTATAAGTATACGGTTTTTTTGGAAATTTGAGGGGGAGGGCGAGGCGATGCCCCTTCGTCCCCCCCTGGATACGCGGCTGGTACGCGGTACCTATATATACACGGGGATACTGGAAACTCGACTTTTGTTCATAATATAATAGTTATAATTAGCGAGTGCTTGCAGTCTGATGTATATATCTGCAGCTATAGGTATTAGTTCACAGCTCTGTCCGGGTGTGCAAAAAAAAAAAATCATTGAACGTCTAGACGACGCTAATGATCGGACTCATTTATAGATCGGATTTTAACAAAATTAGAACTAGACGCTCCGTAATTATACATTAATTCACTGCTGGCAATTAAGTACCTACCTATATGTATATATACGTATATATTATATATATTCATAGATACTAAAATTTTCGAAAAGAAGCCGATTTTTTTTTCGTAACGTTTATAGGATGTGGAATGAATATCGTGAAAAGACGAGCGTCGCGCGACTTGTCTATATATTATATAGTACTTCCCGGCTCTCTTTCCCCCCTTCCACCGTCTCTCTCTCTCTCTCTCATTCAGGGGCGCGTGTGCACGCGCGATGGCGAATAACGACGGACCGGTACAACAGTGTCCATCATTAACATCCAGAGCGAGTGCAAACGTTCAAAGATACATTTCACTCTTTACCGCATCTGAACATTCTGAACCGTCAACCGTCAATTGTTAAGATTGATGTTGGTATAAAAATGCATAAGAAGCTTCGCGTCTGTCATACATGCGTTCACGAACCGACACACTCGATTTTTTTTCGTAACTTCGTAACGAGTAACGAACAGGGACCCCCTTCGTGATTGAAATCCCCTCCGGAATTCAATTCAAGAAGAATAATAAAAATAGACAACCTGGCTTGAAAAATTGAGATAAAAAAAACTAAACCAAAACTAAGTAGCAGTTATAATAATATGTTACTCACGAATTGAGATGGTACGTTGAATAAATATATAAACATAATTTACCTATAATAAATATTGTATAAATATGTAAAATACAGCTTAGGCACTTGGTCGTCTAAATATTTTTCATTTTTAATTAGGCTTCTTTTTTTTTCATGTGGGTATCAACTATATTATTATAAAATTATGGAATAGTATTAAAATTGATTTTAAAATTACTCACAGTCAAAACTATAGAAAAGTGGTCTAAAATAAACTTATATATAAATGTAACAATTATAATCAAATTTCTGTTCCTTATACATAATAATATAATATACTAACTTCACTTATATATTATCATTTTAAATAGATTGTGTTATTTAATTTATAACAAAATAATATGACTACCTACTTAGAAGTATGTATCTATACGTATAATTCAATATACATTCTACCTAATTTATAATAAGCATCTACATGGATTTCTATACCTAAGTAGGTATAACATTCAAACATACATATACCTATTATAGGTAGTAGTAAAGCCAGTAAATGTACCTATACATTTTTTAATTTTGAAAATTATTTTATCCGTCTTTAGCAACTTATAGAATTATTTATTATAAAATCTATCTATAAAATATATAATAAATAAAATGTATAGTTTGATTATATATATGATTCATTTATACAAATATAAAATTACTACATTTTCAGAAAACACTCCCAAAAAAATTTTTCCTGCGGATTGTCCTGTACTACGGGTTGCCGTTGATCGTATACAAACGTTTAGGTATACTCGACTTATTTCGCATTCTGGACTGCAATGGTGCAATATTCGATATAGTTCATTGGCGACTGGTACACGGTCAAGTGGCGCGACTAGCTCTAAAATATTGAGGGTGGGGGGGAGGGGCTTTATGCTCCGGTATTTCTATAAAAGGGAGGGGATTTGGGCCCCCTAAAACCATTCGTAGCCCAACAAGAAATATTAACAATTTGTCCGGTTTTTTACACGTTTGCCGAAAATGTTGGTAAAAAATATCGACACACTTTTTTTCTTATTCGCTTTTGTATGATTGTTATTCCGTTTTTTAATTTTCAATATGTTCACCCTAGGCTAAAGCCCCTCTCCCCCGTCAATATTTTATTTATATACGTTTATATACGATCAACGACAACCCGTACAGGACAATCCGCAGGAAAATATTTATTTTTTTTTTTTGGGGGGGGGGGTGTTTTCTGAAAATGTAGTAATTTTATATTTGTATAAATTTGTATATGTTTGAATGTCATATCTACTCTGCAGGTCTAGAAATACCGGCTTTACGCGCTCATGTCAAACATGGTAGATGGACGGGGAAACTCGGCTTTCGTTAGTATATAATATATACCTAGTTTTAGCTCCGTCCGGGCGTTCCAAATGTGCTTGCTCCGTCTGTAGCTATACGTTATTCTGTCTATTTAGTCTATTAGTCTGTATATATATATATATAGCTATTGTTCGGCAGCTTTGCCCCGGGCCCGCCAACAAAAAGTCATTGATTGTGTCTAGACGACGTTAACGGTCGTATTAATAGTTCGGATTCCAATAAAATTCAGAACATCCGCGTTAGACGCTCTGCAACTATATTGCGTATACCTACGCACTGTTGACAAATTAAACACTAAAATATTCGAAAAGCGGTCGATATTTTTCCTGTACAAAGTGTACGGTGAAATACGCAATTTCACTAGGTACCGATTTTATTCTATGCGCGCGGCCATAATGCGATGCACATACAGTGTTGGGTAGTAACGTAACGGACGTTACTCGTTACTGTAACGTAGTTACTTTTTTGAGTAACGTTATAGTAACTTCGTTATTTAGTTTGTGTAGTAATGCAAGAGTTAGCACTACGTTAGTTATCTGTAGGTAGGTAACTTTGTAAAATAACGCGTTACATATTTATAAATAAAAAATACAATTCATTCTAATAAATTCCTTTAAAATTGCTGATGACCCATCAAATCTGCCGAAAAGTTGATATTGTAACGATTGTGTGATTTTATATAATATCATTTTCTAATATTCGACTGACGACTGTCAAAAAAAAAATAAAGATATTTTTGACATTTTATTTTATTATTTTTACTTTTACATATTTAAAAATGTTGAAAGTAACGTCATTGTAACCAGTTACTCTTGAACTGTAAAAGTAATGTAACGTTATTAATTTTTTATTTAGGTAACGAAAAAGTAATGTAGTTACATTTTAATTTTGTAACTAGTAACGTAACTTAGTTACTTTTTAAAAGTAACTTATACCCAACACTGTGCACATATCATCACAATGCCTATATATAAATATCATCCCCCGTCTACGTCCAACACTCACGAATCGTATGAAATTGCATGACGGAGACAGAAATCGTTTTTAGGGCATCATCGTATTTTGCTGAAATGAATTACAAATATTTTTCAATATCGTGTTTGATAATATATTACCTATCACGTGTAATTTAAATTTTCGACCAAATTGAATATAATGTGGGGCGACCAGCGATGGCGTGATAAAATAAATAACATGCGTTAATATCGAAGAGATTTCACGTGAAAAAATCGAAAAGATTACCTATATATATATAATTGTTTAACGTCGTCTTTTGATCGTTGTAGAATTTATTTTATAAAAAAATTCCACGTGTTATAACTAAATATTCGTTTAATAGTTTTCCAGACCGCTCCCCCCCCCCCCCCGTCAATATATTATTATGCAGGTAAATTATAAAATCAATGGTCTTAACCCTACAGCGAAATACTACTGCACTGTTCTGTATAAGTACCTACTGTGTGTCTGTTAATTTGAATAAAAACCAATAGGACGACGAGTAAACATTTTTTCTTTTCTTTTTTTTTTTTCTAAATAACTGTAAGTAGTCGAAAAAAATATAAAGGTTTACCTATATATATATATATATATATTGTATATATATATTGTATATTTTTATAACGCACTGTAAATACTGAGTGGGTCATTAAATTTGATCAGTTTAGTGATAATAATAATAATAATATATATATTATTAGGTACTAATGAAAGAAAACGTTAAAATACCTACCTATATATATATATATATTATTTAATTAATTATAATTTTATATAATACACACGCGTACTTAATGTATTCACGCAGGTATAACAATCTGAATTAAATTGTGTCAAAAACTATAAATACGGTAGGCAGGTATAGGTATGTTTCAAGGTAACTAGAACGAGTTATCGGAAATTCGAAATGAATACGGTCCGAGTCATCTATATACATACGTTGTACAAGTACCTATATATAATATATTAATATATAATTTATTTTAAAAATAAAATAAAATAAATATGAGCGGTATGTGTCGAGCTTCTGGTTGCGTCGAAACTCAATAAATGGAATGAAAAATGGTAAGATTCGTATTATAACATTATTGTGGCCGTGAAACGGGAAAACGGCTTGCAATAACACGTCTTTACGATCAAATCGCACGAGTAAATTTTTTTTCCGCGTGTGAAAAATTCTTCTTCAAAAGAAAACGTAAATCGTTATAGCCGTGTCCGAGAATTGTAGATTAGAAAAAAATACGTCGTACATTTCACGTTGATCGGTGTAAACCGACGTTGACGCTAATTTCGTGCGATGTAGGAAAATTACAAAAATTCATAGACCTGGTCTCATTTTTTCCCGAGTCCTTGACGACGGAAATAGTTTTCGATGCTGGAGGTTCGTTGCCAATTCTATATGCATTTTAAAATTGGAATTTTCACTGATATTACACCGGATGACTTTTTCGGCTAAAATTGATCCAAAAAGCTTCGGGTAATCGCGTCCACTCGTCATTGAACTTTGAACATCGGTAATTATATTGGTAAACGAGTAGGTAGTACAGTGTCGCAAACAAACGGCAACAAATACAAGACAGACCAACAACAACAGGGACCGGAGGGATTAGCGACGTCACACCTCCGATGACATCCATCTCTGAAGTCGATGCGTTTTTTCCTTAAAATCAGTGGTGGATTTGGGGTGGGACGCAGGGGGACGGAGCTACTCTTCATTTTTTTCATGTTGAACAGCGTACCCCTTAATTTATTTATCAAGAAACGCAAGGAACGCAATGTTTATTTTAATTTTTATTTAAAATTTTTAAAAATTATAATTTGTTTTTGGAAAAATCTTGAAATTACGAAAATGAATGTTTTTTGTCCTTATCACATAATTGGTTTTAGATAAAAAGCATGATATAAAATG
>JAIPRL010010142.1:0-16154 GCA_025469235.1 Pemphigus obesinymphae
ATATTGACAATCTATCAATAAATATCAAAATAATTTTGATTGTTTCAATATATTGAACACGTCTTCAATATGATCCATACACTGTCAATATTATTGTCAATATCAAATATTGAGCAATAATATTGATCGTGTATGGGCCGCTTAAGTCGGGTAGAAATAGTTTTGGCGAAAACTAAAGTCATTCCGTTGGCGGAAACGAATAACTCCCAGAGAAATGCCATGAGAATGATTGACAAAATGAACTTCCCGGCGATAACACTATTTTTAAAGTTGCTATATGTACTTTATTAGTTTGAATATTATAGTTTTAGAGTTAAAACATATCAGACGGCCTTCAAGTTAACAGTCTTCTTGGAGTATTTCTGTTGCGATATCAGAGTCTAATATTTTGATAAAAAAAAAAAAAAACTATGAATAAAGGATATAGACTACTGTACACCACAAACTAAATGTCGAATGAATCTATTTGTCGCATAATAACGTCCAATGTTGACCTTGACCTTCCAAATTTAATTATTGTATCATATTAGTTTTCGTTTACTGTCTATATATTATAGTGTTCAACACGTTATATATATATATGTAATTGTGTGAACACTTGTATTTGTTCCCAAAGGCTCAACTCGTTTAATCATAATTAATACGTAAATAAATTTGATGACTATATATGTAATGATGATAACCGAGATGATCGAAAAATCGTCTATATAAGACATTGATGAAGTGGTGTTGAAATCGGTGTGTAGAGATAACTATATTAACCATGTATGAAGTACATTTGGAGATATAAGCTATCGTTCGAGGAGTACGTATAATGGATTGAAACGGTTGTTTTTTAACATGTCGACATAGTATTTGCGAAGATATAATATCACGTCCCCCTTTTATGGTATGCCAAAAGGACGCCCATGCCAAAGAGATGTTTGTAAGACATTTGCCACAAAACGTTCGCGCATAATGACATTGGGGTTACGTGGTTTGTTTTTTGCGTTTAGGTATACATAAGCTTTGGTTATAGAAATTATTGCACTCGAGACCACTCAATCCGTTTAAAATGCGTCCAATATATATGAACGTCGTCGTAAAGAAGTCGTGTCAGAAATGATTTGACGGGGGTCTTTTGGTTACGACACAGAAAAGAATATTATATATATGGAAATAACATGTTCACCTACATCGGTACGCGTATATTTACTACATTGAAATATGTTATAGGCGAGTCCTACGCGAAAATCATGCCGACGATCTAATCGTTTTCGGTCCCGTACGGTCGAATTTGGCCGCTCTACAGTCATGCGCGCTCTGAATGGATTTCCGCGCGAACGGTGTTTTTCGAATGTGGGCAGCCATCGGGTCGAATAAAAACAATCCCACAACGGTATAAATTATTATTATTATAATACCACGTGTTTAATATGTGTCCACATTGTATCACGTGTCCGAATATATAAAATATATTATTATCATTTTTATTTATGATAAAATATCGATTCCATAAGACTTGTCGCGTATCAAGACGTCAGCCTACAAACCTATATATATAATAGATATTAGGTATATTTCTCGCATGTTATTTTGTTTACAAGTCGTCTTCTCCGATTCTGCATTATCCGCTTGATTAATTTTATACTGTTCTACGCGTGACCATATAATATTATTATACGTTTTGTTTTGTTTTGTTTTTTTTTTATCACTCCCAATTGAATGAAATCGTCCTACGTACCTCGTCCAGCAATTGATGCACGCCGCGTAAGACTATACGTATATTAAATTATACTGTTCTGTACGTACGATATTGCTCATTTGATACTTCCCGTAAAACTAGTTTTTATTCGTCATTGTACGCCGAGATGAAACGACGCATATTATATACATTTATACGTTTTCATTGTGTCTGCCATCGAGCACAGTTAATATTTCAACAATAGAAACTATGAATGAAAGTGTCCTTACAATAATATTGTGTATTATATATATATATATATAAAAAATCATATTTTTAGGTTCTGAACTTCTATTAGGCCAGTATGATAGATATATAATTTCGATTTTTCTGGATACGACTTTTCCACTAGTACTGAACACCTAATCCGGATCGATCCACATTGATAAATATATCCTATATAACTCGGATCGATCAATTGCTTTTGGTCATAATATAATTCTGTAATTTGTTCAGTAGATGCGTATATAAATGTTTTAGAACTGCTTTAAAAATTTAATACATCAACCGTTTTTTAACAAATTGTTCATTATAGATAATATCAAAAGTGGATTTATGGATTGAATCCGAATTGTAAATTTTAACGCAGATTACGAATTTATCAAACGAATGCTCAGCCCTATTTTCAACTAGATATACTGGATTAACCTTTTTATATATACCTACACTTTTTTTTTGCAAAACACGTGTTTTCTATTTGATAGTTTAGAGACGTAACTTTTCGATTTTCTCATTAGTTTATTCGTATTAAGCAAAAAAAAAAAAACTACCTACCAAAATATACATGCGTTCATCAAAATCGATCGTAATTCCGAAAACAACTGCCCTAGAAACTTGAAATTTGCTCCAATTATGTATTTTAAGAATCTGTTAAGTCACAACAATTTCTCTATTTATTTTTATTAATTTCGGATTATTTAGTTCAATTAAAATTTGTATATATATATATATATATATATCAAAAAAATAATAATTTAAAGTTGTATTCCTTTATATTTAGTAATAAAACACTGAGTGTTTTGCTCAGAATCATTTTATTGAAAGACGTTATTTATCATTGCTTTCAAATTTAATATATCCACCACGACTCTTATGTTCAAAGAACAAACACAAAATGTTTGCATTTCGCCTTCTTTGTCCAGTTTATTATTTTTTACCAAGTCTATCGTAAATTTTAATCTACTCGATGGTTAACCAAATTAACATATATGCGTACGTAAACAATGATAATTGTGTTTTGTGACCCTTTGACGACACATAAATTCTAATGGGCAAAATATATTTCGGTATTTAAATGTTAAGAATTCGGTCTTTGACAAAGTCAAAATATCATACAAATATTACAAAATCTTAAAACTAAATACATTTCTTTTTAACCAACTTGTATAAAATATTCTATTCTATGGTCGTCAAATTATTAATGTACGGTTTTATTAATATTTATTTTATCAATACATATTTTAAAGTCTATAGATGATTTAAATATTATCACATTCATTTGAATATAATATTATAATGTTCTCTGCTTATTTCAAATAAAATATCTATTTGGATTTTAGGTATAAAAATATTTGCATTTTATCCTATTTAATATAGGTATCTATAAATAATTTATTTCAATTCTGTATAAAAATGATGTATGGATCAAACAAAAATTAGTATGATCACTATCATCATATTTGTCAAATATTTCCAAACAAATTGTTTATATATTAAATTATGCATATTACATAATACATTACGAGTATTTGTATTATAAATGCATTAAATACTTGTTGAAATAGTAGTCAAATGTGGGTGATGAAATTATTAATTGAATAGCATTCAAAATTGTAGTTAACAATTTATTGAATAGCTTTAGTTTATGTATGAATAATGTCAAAACTACGAGAAATTTGAATTATATATAATATACCTATTTTTTCGTTAATTTTTTCAATTAACGTTTCCAAAATAATATTATATATTACTTACGAAAATTAGAAAATATTTTCTACTATTCGTAAATACCCATGTATAGATCAATAGATGGTTTTCCAACTTTTTTAACAACTTGAAAATATTGGGTTATTACTATTATATTCTTATAATTTCATGAATATTGTAATAGCTTTACCTACTCGTAATTCGATTATTTTTTCGAAATATAAACTTTTTTTTTAAAGTCTGACATTTAAATAATATAATTAATTAACGTGATTATTTTCGTTCGAAATTCGTATTTTAGAAAAGTTTTCAAGTCCGAATTAAAATCGAAGTATCGTATTCGGTATTACCGAATAACGCGTATATGTAGTGCAGATAACTTCCGATTAAAATTATTTTTAAACCACTCTCGACAACAGTTTCAGTGATACCTACTACGCTAAAGTTAATTAGCCACACGTGTTACACAAATGTCAATTTAGACTTTATACAAGATAGGTATAGTGGTAATATCCGATATATTATATATATTATTCAAAAACCAGTTTACGAAAAAACCGCCGAGTCGGTCGATCATAAATGAAAAACCAAAAAATTAAGAAATATATTCATATTTATATACTGTAATAGGTACGGTGAAACTATATATATAATGTATACTATATACATGTTATAAATAGGTATATATATATATATATATATATATATGTATATGAATGTGTACATGCTGACGTGTATAAAAATAAACCTAAAAATGTTATCACAGCCATCAAAATTATAAATTGTCTATGTTGCATATTTTTTTCTAATCGTTACTGATATCTATTAAAAAATCTTATGGTATTATGTTCAGTTTCGCTCGCGAGGAGGTACTCGCAGGAGACCTCCGAAAAGACGAGATAAAATATTTATGTTTTATATCGACATAAGTTTGCGAATGTATTAAAGTGTTTTGAATTAAGATTTGTTTTGTGAATTTGTGTTGCCGTATACGTCAAAACCTACATTAACGTATACGACAAGGTGGCGCCCAACGCGGGGCTCGAACCCACGACCCCGAGATCGAGAGTCTCGTGCTCTGCCGACTGATCATAATAATACAATCGTTTCGATATGATCCGCAATGACGACTTGTACCGTACAGCGTTTCTAGACAATGTATCGACGAAATTCATCCGCCATATTATACTATAGCTGGTATATACTGCAGTACGGTTCGGACCATATACCGGGCGTGTGTGGGGGTAACCGATAACCGTAAACACCGCGCGGTGAACGAAAAATTCGTCTGGAAAACCGTCGAAGACGATCGTGCGAATTCGACCGCACACACGTGTGCATACGCAATAATAAGGGCTATCGACACACGATCTTCGCCGGCAACGTTGACCGCCCCCCTCCTCCCCGTCGACATTACGGCGTTCGCCAGTGTAGGAGAGGTGGCGAACCGGGGAAATGTCCACTAAGAAGGTATTTGTTAAAAACGTGTTTACACGTATACGTATAATATATTATGTGTGTGTGTTAAAAAAATGGGTTTTCCGCCGGCTAAAACAATGGTTTGTCTCCGGCGAATTTACCGGCAGATGGACGTTCTTCTTGTGCAGCGTCCGCGATCGGCATATTCGCGTACAACTACTTTTCGTCTTGCCGAGGTGAAAATGATGATAAAAAAAAAAAAATAAAAATAAAAACAAAAATAATAACGATAATAATAAAAATATATCATCCGGAATCCCGCCCCTCCCCCCACCACCCTTTTTGGACGCGGTCGAATTTCGAACAATCGACGTATTTGGAATAATAATATTATTATATATACCGTATACGCCTATATATATCGGCGGAGATGATATCGTCGCGCGCGCATATTATATAGTTGCGTTCAAACAATAGACTCCGTTTTTCGGGCGTGTGCGACAACACGCGGACGACACAACACTGCAGTGCAATCGGCCGACCCGATCTCGGACACATGTTTTCACGGCAACGTCTTGTTTCGAGGGCCGTCCGGGGTTGGCGAGGGCGGTAAATTTACTGGCGATTCCTCGTGAACATCCAGTTACGTTTTTTTTTTTCCTTTTTTTTTTTTTTTTTACATTTTATCATTATTTACCGCCATGTACTCATATATATATATATATATACGTGATAATATATACGTGATAATGTAGCCGAATTCTTCAGCACCGGCAGCCAGCGAACCTTTTACGCGTTTAAGATAGTGAAATGAAATGAAAAAAAATATTTATATATATTTATATGCCCCGGGGACTCCGAGTCGGGGTGACAGCCAATTGACGTGGATACGATGCGGCGGTAGTAAACGCTAGATTAATAATTTTTTATTTTTTTATTTATTTTTTTTTTTTATTCAACAACGATATGTATACATATACTTATATATATATATATAATATTATATAGTACGCGGCGTATAAGCCAAGTATAATAATAAAAAGAAATACAGAAAAGAAAAAAAAAACTTGATAATATTTTATAACCCGGATAGCATCGACGTCGTTTATTATGTCCAATAACATTATTTTTCGGGGACGGGATATATAAAACCGTAGTGGTTTTTCTCCTCTGTTCGCAGTATAGTAGTACATAAACGTCTGCGCATGTATACGGCACACATACTATACATAATAACGTACAATAAACATATAATTATGATAATATACGCGCGTAAGGATTTCTTTGTCGATATATTTTTCGTCGTATATATGTAAATAAATAAATAAAATAAACAAATATATATAGGTATAAATAGCTCTGTTCGTTTTGACGAAAACTGTACACTTTAGGTCAAAACGATCGTTTCGAAATAGTGTGGTCGCGCTCGCCGTTTATTTTAAAACGGTGTCGTATCGGTGTACATTTTTTTTACACCGACGCGACGGTAGATTGTCGCATAGGGGCGCGTTCAATTATTACGTGAGCGCCTAGTGGGTGGGGGAGTCTGTCGTGTGCTTACATTTGCTGACAAATGGGATAGGGGATGGGGGGGGGGGGTTTAGAACCATGCTGACATCAGCAGTAATAAAAAATAAATACAAATATGGAAAATAAAATTCAAATACGTAACAAAATTTTTCATTTATTCGTAATTAATTCATATAAAATATAGAAATTTTTTTTTTTTTAATAAAATAGATGTCGGACATTTGCTGACAATTGCTGACAGGGGGGGGGGAGGAGGAGGTCTAAAAAGGCCAAAAATGTGTTGACGTAATACTACTTGAACGCCCCCCCCTCATATCGGATTTTTGGAGTAAGACCTACTATCATTATATAATATCTGCTTATCAGAGCCGCACGACTATATGCGCGTATTTTGAATAAATATAAAATAACCATCGGTTGATTTTTACACATCAAAAACGTTTGTTTTGAAATACAATATGCCTTATCACACCCCTTACACTCGACCACGGTACTATACACCGTTAGCGTAAACACTTTTTTTTTCAAAACTAACCGTGCTAATGTAACAATATCATATTTTATCGCATTCTGTGAAGTTTCCATGCATATATATATACGTGCATTCCGATGATGATGTACGCGCGCGTTTCGGAATCCGATCGGACCCACGGCGCAGTGATTGACATTTGACGTGTCGATATATTTGCTGACGGAGACACGCGCGTCGATACATTATACAGCAGTGCGTTTTGCGGCGAGTGCCGTAAAATTTAATTTGAAACGAAAAAAAACTGCGATTATTCTAATGGAATTCAAATCAGGTTTCTTTGACCGTCGGCACACGTTACGATACGATCGATCATATGACCAGATAAGCGGGGCCGCGGATGGATTCGAAACATCTTGTAAATACCCACCCCCATCCTCCCTACACCATTGATCGAAAATTGAGATTTGGCTAATGCACGCAATCATTATAGAAACGGACACGTGTCGTTCTTTTTGTTTGTTTTTAATTTTAATTTTTTAATTTTTATTTTTTTTTATCATACTGCACAGTGTATTTTTTTTTGCGTTCACAGCGAAATATATATATATATATATATATCATCGATAGTAGCGTGCGAACGTTAAACTGGTAGTCAAATTGTGGTAGGTACAATATTGAATTCGAGTTCATATATAATGTGCATACTTTGGGTGCAGCATAATAGTTCATAAACAGTGATGCAACGGAAAGGGGTGGAATTCGGATCGGAAAACCCTATCTCTACTGGCACATATGTATAACAGTAAAAAAAATATTCACGTATTAAGATTACATATATATTCAAATATTTTCATTTTATATCAACATTTTAGCAATGGAAAATTTGCATTTGTATTTATCATTTCCAAACAAAAAAAAAAAAATGCATATATAATATATATATATATAAATATGATAGGTGGATATATTTTTTTTAAATTTAATTTAATATACATCGTCTTACATTTACTTTAGAGAATAATCAGCTTATGTGAGACTTGGACCGTTAGACTTTAGATTACATGATTGTTTTAAGAGGACGTGATACCCGTTTTAGTCGTTTCCGTATCTAATCAACTAACCGTTTAATATACGAAATTTACGTTCAGCACTTCTATCAAAATTTTGTCATTTTTAATATTGGAGTTAATTGACCTATTACCAAATGTATACATGAGATCATTATATAATATGCTTTGTCCGCTTATTTTTTACATAATTTTAATTTTAAAGAAAAATTTAAATTATTGGGATATAAAAATAATTGTATATATTTTTAAAATTAAAATATCATAAAAAAAACGTCTACAAAGCATATATAATGATCTCGTGTATACTTTTGATAATTTATAGGCAAATTTACTCTAATATTAAAAATGACAAAGTTGTGATAGAAGTACTGAAAGTAAATTTCGTGTATTAACAGTTGGTTAGACGTAGACAACAAAAACGGGTATTACGTCCCCTTAAAAAAAGTAACCTATTAATGGTATTTCTATGATATGTTTAGTAAATATTATGATTGATAACGATATTAGTTAATGCCCTACGTAGCTGTTTTTTAATAGGTATTTCATTATTTTAGATTTAAAGTTTAAAAAAAAAAACTATATAAATGGTGTTTTAACTACTCGTAAAACATATAAAAAGGCCCATATTATATATAATATAATGTCGAAAATCAGGTATGTGTAAGGCTACGTGTATACGATGCTATAGATAATTTTGTTCTTTATAATTCATTTTTCTTTTTCTCATCGCAATATTATCAAGTTTGAAGTTTTTAAAAATTATAAACGCTAATTTTTTAGTTGTTTTTATAAATACATAAAAATAACTACAACGATAATTAATATGTTATATATATATATAGGTAATTTACTTTTAAAACGCACAAAAGCTTTTTTTTTTCATTTATAGCTTATATTAAATTTTCTTTAAAATTTCCTGTTATCGAACCCTTTAAATGTTGGGTGAGACATGGTTTAATCGTTTACCAAAAATTAATTTTCTCGGACCCGAGGAAAACGGGGTTTCACCATCACTTATATAGGTATATAGTGTATCGGAATAGCACCTACTTTGCCAGGTTAAAAAAGGGTTAAAACATAAGAATTAACGTAATATAGAACGATTTACCCGTTGAAAATTCCATTTTTAAACATGGGGGGGGGGTGCCGTTATACCCTGGCGAGTCCAATGAAAAGAGTAATCTATTTTGCCAGGTTCGGAGTAAGTTACAAAATTTCAATTAATTAATTTTTTTTTTTTTTTTTGGTTACAAATTTATTCGTAATATTTAACGTAATACCAAATTATTTTTTACCTAAAACTACGCGCGTAACGCACGCCCGTCGCCTTATCATGCACGCGGGTTATATATAGTCGAACGCGAGCGTTATAATGTACGCGAATGTCGTCGGATTTTAACAATGCGTATATTTTATTTGTCGTCGAAAAACTCGATTTTCATTACACGACTGCCGACACGCATAACGCGTAATATTATGTTAAATGCATTTGTACGTATTTTACAAATTAGCCACATCTGTTTCGACGATAGCTGCTATATATATTCTGTCTATATACGGTAGGTATATACGCGTATATTATGTTCGTACGAAATGCAGTCGACTGTCGCCCGCGAAGACGCCGCGAAAATGTACGATTACATACAATAATGCGACCTCTCTTATTTACGCGAAAAGGGAGAGAAAACGATCGTTTTTCGCACGTCGCACACGGTTTCAATATTATATAATATTGTTGCTTTGTCGGTATATATTATATTATAGACGTAGTACATATACTGGCTCTCCCGATGACACGGCTGCGACCAGCGCAAACGCGCACAAGCGGGCCGTACGAAAACGGTATTTATTTTTACAATAATAAACATATATAATATTATTATTTACCTATAAACGATTTAGTTATTCAATTCCATCGTCGTACGCACGCTGTAGGCATACAATATACAATACGACAGTCCCTTTTTACGGTCTCGTCGAGAGTACAATAATAATACGTGTTGGCAATGATAATATTGCATTGACATTATTCTGCAGTAGATATTATATATTATATAGTATATTATATTGTTACGCTCAATACGCGTTTTAGTCGGATGCACCGCCTATGATGTACAAACATTATACAAGCGTATTTTAAGGAAATTACCCGAAACATCTCGTACCCTCGGGGGAAAAAAAACCGATCATTTTGGACGACCCATTGTAGAAAAAACGATTAAATATACAATTTTACCGGACAATATCGTGTTCCGATATTCTTCCGAACAATACAATATTATACTATCATTACTATAGGAAATAGCGCGTACGAATAGATAAAATCAATTAAATGTATCTAAACTATATATCTAAATATCTTCATATTCTTCTTCTTCTTCTTCTTCTTCTACAGCAGGGATCAAAGCAATTGGAGGGCCGATTTTTGAAACTCAAAATGATCGCGGGCCAGAAATAAAGTGTTTTTTTTTTTTTTATTATATGATACGAATTCATTAATGTATTTTATGCACTATGAACTATAAAATCTAAGTCAAATATGTATTATACTGTTTATAATTTTTCTAAAATACAATTCACCTAGCTGTTTTTGAAATATATAAAGTAAATCGTAATCAATTCGTTGACGATAAAAATGTCAAAAGACAATCCGGTCCGAATAAAAAGGAACACCGGCCTGCATGTGCCCGCCCCCCACCCGGTCACTAGTTTCCCATCCCTGCTCTACGGGATGTTCCGTAATGAAACCATATACTATAATAGCTATGGTGAATGAGCATCAAGAATACCTAAAAAATTTCCCTGTTGTCCGTTTTCCGATATCTCAAATACTTATAATACCTATAAAGACCGAGAAAATATATGGACATAGACGAGATTATTATACCTACAGCGTTGTCTTTATCGAAATTTAAATTGTAAAGAGAAATATAACTATATAATATAACCAAATAACTTCAATAAATATATTTATCTTTAAAGTTGAAATAACGAACAAAATAATGACGACACGACATGGATAACGATCTCGTCTATAAATTTGGTAATAGGTAAATGTACTCTAATATTAAAATTGACGAAATTTTAATAAGAATTCCCAACGTATATTTTTTATATTTTCAGTTGGTTTGACAGATACACTAAATTCACGTATCGCACGTCCTCATAAGAATTATGAAAAACTCATGTTAGCATTTCTCATTTTTAATAATTTACAAACGTCTTAGAAATATGAAACGAAAAATAAATTAGAGATTTCAACATTATCTAGTGCCCTACGTAGCCTTTTTTCGATAATTAAATTTTTTTAAGAGTTATAATTACTTAAAAAAATCAAAAAATTTGGTTTTTTATTAATTCATAAAATGTATTTAAATGAACATAGGTACTATAAAATGGCTATATATAGAGCGCTAGATAATGTGATTTTTATCATTTATTATTTGTTTCATCTTTCTACGATGTTTTTAAATTGTTGTAAATGAGAAATACAAAAGTAATATTTGCAATAAAATTGTATAAATTCATAAAAAACTACCACAATAAGAAAAATGATATAGTAATGAGCCCAATTATTATTTATTTTTAAAATGCATATAAACAGTTTTCAATTGTTATATTTTAATTTTTCTTGAAATTTTCTATAAATGACCTATATATAGAACACCTTAAAAATAGCTGTGGTGACAGCCACAACACGAACATAAAATCGTCCTAAAATCGGGGATAAAATCGTGTGACTTTCAAAAGTCGGATTTCAATTCTGAAAATTGTTTTGAATTCATCAGTTTGTCTTCTAAAGGTCGAGAAAAGCGTGTTTTTTTTCCAAAATTTGTATATATTGATTATTATATTTTAATCTGTTATAATAAAGAAAAATACCTTGAGAGATCTTTAGAATATAGGCCAATAAATTCAAATCGGTACGGGTATGGGGCTATTTTTAGTTTGATTTTTATTTTCCTTAAAATGTTTTAAAAATTGCCTAAACAGAACCCCTTAAAAATCGCTAATGTTACGTTCCCTTAAATTAAAGGAAATAGTAGTTATAATATTACGACTATAACTGACATCAATCGTCATATAATGTACACCGTAGTTTTGCTCAAATTTTATCGAAAGAAATTATTTATAATTGCTTTCAAATTTAATTTACCTACCAACATGTCAACGACGACAACCGAAGTACTCCCACCTCCTACTAATCGGCTCTTTTTATTTAAATTACATATTTCCTTATTTTACGACTTTTTGTACATAATTGATGATTAATGATAATTATTGTTAATAACGTGTATTAAATCTTCATAAATTAAAAAAAAATATTTCAGATTTGACATGCCCAAGTATTTATAATATGATATTGTGCAATATAAAAATAATAATAGCATTATATTTTAATATAACTTTATTTGTTATTTTGTTGTTTCCCCTATAGTTGTACAAATAGGTACCTATATTTCCGTTAAAAATGGTAGTTTTCATTTCCAATACTGGGAAAATTGATAAATACATTTTCTAAATTGGTACTTGCAAATAGAACCAATTTGCTATCAAAAATGTTTATTAATTCAAAACACCAGTCCGACTCCAATTACACCCCCTCCCCCCCTCAAAAAAAAAAAATTAATTTCATAGTATACTCTTCTCAATATTTGACTGCAATGTTATGGAATAAAATATTTTACCTTTTTTAAAAATATTTTTTCGCTATACGCCTATACCTTATATCTACAACTTCAATATCATAATTATTTTTGTATATTTTATATATTTTTTGTTTATTTGGTGTAATATTGTTTTCTCGATTACTGATCAGACAAATCGATTAAGAAACTAAATAAGATAAGCCTCAATATGATAGACCTCGCCAGCTGTGGCATGACTAAGTAAGGAAAGACACGAAATAGGAGGACAGAACAACAAAGTTCTGTCGCCATAGATCGTGGCAGATTGGAGAACTTATTGGAAGCTGCAAAATGCCTCAATGGTCTATAAAACAACAAAAATAAAAAATAGAGTATATTTTTGATTTTTATAGGCATCAAGCGTATACATTTATTTAGTATATTTAATAAAAAATGAAATTTTTACTTTTCCCTCGATAAAAATTTTGATCGATACATATATATATATTATATATGGCAGATCAATATTCAAGAAATATATAACAGTACTGACAATGCATAAATTATATCGAAAAAAAATTTAAATAGTGATAATTATTACTTGATAATTTCAATGAGAGTGAATAATTGATATAATATAATATGTATTAATACTCGCATTATAAGGAGAAATATTTTTGTTTTTGTTCATCCTAATACGTAGCAATAATGAAATAAAACATTTATACCTGATATCCAGTGTTGAGACATTTTTCGATAATTATATTTACTTATATCTTATCTTATCTAGATGGGTAATGGTAATAGTTATCTAAAGAATAATTATCTTAGATAAAAATGTCACCTATCTAAGTAAATTTGTCTAGATAATTTTTATAGATACATTTTTACTAAACATATACTTAAACATGCAAAATTCTTCAAATATGCCGTTAACCGTATTATATGCATTTATAAGCAAGAAAAATGAATAAATGAATTTATAATATATTATGTGCTTATCGGTTTATTGATTTTAATACAAACATCTCGAAAATATTAAGAAAAAAAGTTTTGAAATTTAAAAATCATCATTTTTTTTATATCTATAGATACCTAATAATGAATTTATCTTTATCATACATTTTTAATTATCTGTTTCTAACACTGCTGATATCTATATATTATATACCATCAAATGTATGTATCGATACGACACTACACTATACAGATATCAAACCATATACTGCAGTATATAACGAATCTGCAGTACTTAAGTCCATTCGGCGGTATTCACTATATATCGGATTGACTTAAATAATATATACGATCATATTTAAATAATGATAATAATAATTGTACTTTTCTGTATTTCGTGAAAAATGTTAAACCGTGAATGTATATATGTATATAATATATAGATGTGACAATAAATTATTAATTTTTTTTTACCATATATTTTGGTATATATATACGTGGTATATATATATATATATATATATTACTCATTATTCAATGTATGCGATACATTCCATAATTTCTATTACAAATGCTCTACATATCCCGTACAGAAATACTCGTGACACATATATACAGTACGTAAACAAACACGAAGCTACAAATAAGTTTTCAAAATTTTGAACGAATACGTGACCCGATTTTACAAGTAAATATAAGTTCTTATAAGTCAGCGCGACATGTATATATTTTCTATTATATATACGCATTATTACAACGCGACTGCATCCTCCGGCATATATATATATATAGGCGCATAGGTCTGTGCGCGTGCTATAGTATTTGACGAAAAAAAAAAAAAGAAAAAAAATGTTACAATATTATGCAATCGGTGCACTTTTATAATATGAATGAACGGCCATTATAGGGAAACGAGGAGATTACGAAATATGTGTTCTATTCGGTTTAACGACTTTTTTAACCGGTTTCAAGACTCGATTAAAGACTTTGGTATTTAATTTTAATTTTTGTTTTTTATATGTATATACAACATACATATATAGTGTAACGCACACGTGGTTTGTCCGTGAAAACGCGTGTTTCAATATCAAAATAAATGGCGTTTAAAAAGTGCACGACACGGTTTGTCTTTGGAAGCACACATCCGCGAGCACTCGTGTATACTATTATATAATATGTCGGCTTTGGGCGACACCCGTACGAATCGTTATAATGTGGGGCCGTCGTAAAACTATACTCTAAACGGGCCGTTTTTGGTCCATTTTTTGATAGTATGGGATCCGATTTTTGTTTCCGTTTTTCTATAAGCGATTGACGGACGTGAGCTTTTTATTGGTTTTTTTTTTTTTTTTTTTTTTTCCATTTCAATGACATATTTTCGGCGGACGACTATTTACGAGTATAATATAGTATAATATATATATATAATAGCGATTCGCTATTATTTTCGTCTGGTTTTTGATTTTCAAAAATATAATATACAAACTACCCGTACGATAGGAGTACCTATACGAGTGAGTGTATATAAATACAATGTCGACGAAGCCGTTTCGTCGGTCCGTCGTCCGCCCGGTGAATGGACTTTACCGTCGGCCGTTCCAATATTGGCAGTGGCCGACCGGGCCGGCGACAATAATATTATCGGCTTGGCGGCCGTTCAGTTATTTCGGTGCCCGCCGCGACGCTAATGAACGCCAACGCTATTTCCATTCGCACACGGGCGACTGTTAATAACTCTCTCCATTCAAAATAAATGATCCAACAAAGTAATTCCGCTCAAATTATATTGTTTTTGATCGCGTACGGTTATATACGTACGTATATGCTCTCCACGCATATCGAGCCCGTTTAATTGGTTTATTTATAAATAGAGTATATAATATTACAACGAAATAAATAACGTAATTATTTTTCGTTTTTAACACACCGCATATATATATATATATATATATACTGTACACACGTCGGACGCTTGTACAGTGTAACGGGTGTATACCTTAACCGTGCATAATATCTATTAATACTCCCCCGAAGAAAGATTTTTTTTTGGGTAGGAGAGGAAATGTAAAAATATTTATATAATACTTCACATCATAAAAAAAAAAAAAAAAAAAAGCTAATTAACTTTTTTTCCCGACTACAATCCTATAGTAATTTACAGGTTTGCCGACTTTGTAAATTTTAGTAGTAAAAAAAAAGACATCGACTCTTCAGGGGCGCCATTTGGGGGAGGGCAGGGTGTGCGTTCGCACACCCTTGCAACAATTATTGTATATTTGGCCTAGGCGCCATATAATACCTCGAACAATAACTAATTAAAATACTTCATTTAGAAAGACTTGTAGAAACCCGTTGGGCATATTGGTACATATATTTAGAGAAAATAGAAAAGCGGTATACTGAAATAAAAGAAGTGTTAAGTATTCTAA
>JAIPRL010010143.1:0-16149 GCA_025469235.1 Pemphigus obesinymphae
CTAACGGCTGGAACAGTTAAATACACAAAAACAAAGTGCACGGAAAAAATTACCTGTGAAACTTGATACTTTGGCCGGATTTGGTATTGCAGCCTTGGACACAACACTTATTTACCATTGTAGAAATATACAAAAAAAAAATGAAGTATTAACCACGATTTAAGATAATTATCTGGTTTTTTAAATAATTTATAATATAATATAATAAAATAAATTAATAAAACGGATAATTAATCGTGGTGTTAACAAAGTAGTTATTCGCGGCGTAGATTAGATGGCGCTATGCCGGTCAGTAATACAACTGTACAACTTTATTGTATCATCATTTCTTTTATTTGGTGGTTTGGCACACTGTGTTAGCCCAAACTATGTTTTTTCCCTCTCACTCTATATGGTCCCCGGACTTCTCTCTCTATGCGCGGTCTATTAGTTTATATGTCTATGGTAGTAAGAATTATACTGACACAATGCTATTTTTAAATTACTTTAAAAATATTTATAAAATATAAACTATTTATTTTTATTAAAATTTCTTAAAAATTGCCTATACAGAACCCCTTGAAAACCGTGCGTACGACATCCTCTTAACATTGAGGGGGAGTAGAGATGAAGAAATAAAAATACAACAGTTGGTTTAAATCAAATATGACAATATTATCATATTAATATGTTCATAGGACAAAAATTAATATAACCCTTTGAGTCCGGTTATTGGAAAAATGAAAAAAGTAAAATTTTTTTTTGACAGAATTTTTTATTGTGGTCCAACTAAGGTCTCTGATTTTTTTTAAAAAAATTTTTTTTGACCCTCCCCTACTATTTTGACCGGGACTCATGTCTCGCCAGGTCTTTGTGCTTACCGATTTTGAATTCATATTTGGAATTGTAAAATATGAAAATAATTTTAATTTTGATATTATTAAATAAAGATGAAGTATTAATAAATAAAGCATTTGTTTAGAAAGTTATATTTTATTGTAATAATGTGTACTATGTACCTCAAATATTACTTATCATTATTTATATCTATTTGGTGGTAATCAACAAAACAATTTTTTTTTTCATTGCAACATAAAAACACACAACAATAACTACTAGTTGATATTGGTCGTGACTCCACTCCTCGTACACTACATAGTTCACACCTTCCCCTTTTTGATCCGAAAGCTGGCCAATGAATACCTCTGAAAAATACGCAAAACAAATGTATACCTTATAATATATAGTATAATATATTATATTGTAATGTCATACCTGTTACCCAATCTGACGTCTTTAACAATGGACATGGCTTTTTTCCTTCGGTTGTTAGGAGTAGTCGGGGGTGTTCTTTTTATGCATATTGACCTTTTGGTAGCTGGGTCATAGTCAGACATAAGTCCGAGGGCGATTGAACGTCGAGCTTCTAATACATCCATTTGTCCAAAAATTTGACAATACACAACGTATGCATTTACAAAAACTATGTCCAAAAGGCCCCAGAAAATTCGTAACCACCACTTCTTTGATTTTCGATCAACACAATACAAGGCTCGCAGTCGGTCCGCGTGGTCCACTCCTCCCATGAACGCATTGTAGTCTTTTACCAATGTCGGACACGTAACATCTGATTTTGAGCCATTTTTTGAAGTTCTTTGCACAGTCGTAGTTTCATTACCATGATAGTTTGATGCCAAGTACACAGCTTTATTATCTTTCCATTTAAATATGACGATGCCAGAAGTAGAAAATCTATGGTCGAAATCTCCACTTTTAATATCCGAATCTTTTTTAAGATTTTGTGGCATTCCTTTACGATTATTTAACGCCAAGGTCTGTTCATTTTTTAATCTTTCCAAAAGTGTAATTGATGTAAAATAATTATCAAACAATATGATTCTTTGTTGTTTCCAAAAAGGTTTAGTCAACTTAAGTACTACCCTTTCGCCCAAATTATACTTATCGAATTCTTGTTCCAAAGTTTCATTTTTGCCTTGGTATACTGAATATTTCAAAATATACCCTTTTTTATCCGCGATGCACCATAATTTATAACCACGTTTGATTGGTTTCATGGGATTATACTGTTTAATTGTACTTCGACCCTTAAATTTTATCATTGATTCGTCAACACTTAATTCACGAGTTCCACGATATGCTTCGGGAAAAATTTTGTTGAGAGCGTCAATCATAGGACGTAATTTATATCATTTATCTTTATTATTATTTGATAAATTCGCATTGTTGTTAACGTGAATATTTGATAAAATTTCTCGAAATCGATCTCTAGACATGGCTTTGGAAATCGAACGTACATTTAAATCTTCACTAGTATTCCAATATAACTTATATGATGGTAATTTATGGTACCCCATGCAAAAATTTATTCCCAAAAAAGCATATAGTTCTTTTTCAGTTAGTTTCAAATTTTTATTATTTTGTGTTGCAAAAAGATTACTTTGGTAAATAATGTTGTCGACAATAGGGCGAATAAATTTTAGAAAAACATCAGTTGCAGTTTTGCAACCAGCAAATATATTTTCATTATATAATAATTTTTGAACGTCATATTGGGGCAGTTCAGCAGTAATTTCATCTTTTTTTTTCCACTGTCGATTTATTTCGATATTAGGTTCCATACTTTCAGGAATAACACCGTCATCAACCGGTACATTTACAACAATAGGCATTTGAGAAGTTTGGGACCTCAAAGTTCTAGTATCTACTATAGACGAATCTGACGAAGTACATTGATTTTGATTATTGCTTTCAGGAAAATCAAAAATAATAAAGTCGTCATTGTTAACTATTTCAGTTACTTCAGAAAGCTGTTCATTACGTAAAAAATAATTATCAAGTTTTTCTACCTCATTTTGAGCTTCTTCGTTAGTCAGGATGTCATCCAAATCATATTCATCTTCAGAATCTTCACCATCGGGTATATCCATTGCTAGCCATTCCTCAAGATCTGATACTTTTTTAGCACTCATTTTGATTTTTACAAAATAAATTTACACACAAATTAATTAGACATAATACAATAGCTTGCGAAATAAGAAAAAAACACCGAACACGAGACAATTACACAACTGATATTACGTGCGACAGCGTACACGTACGGACTGACGGGACATTTGAGTCCCGGCTTATAAATCTTAATTATTTTCGTAAATATGGATAATATGACGACCAAACACATTTTATTTCATTGTGGAGAAGTATTGAAAAATAAACCCACGATTAGCATCGTCCGTAAACAGATTATATACGCAGAATATATATACAAAAATACAATTACTGGCAGATAAGAGTACGGTTAGGTTTTCCCTGCTACAATGTAAAATAAATAGTCTAAGAATAAGTATATTTCCCTTTTTTTTTTTCAACGTGTATTAGACGGGACTCAGATGTCCCGCCAGGCCAGAACATACCAATATATAAAGGCATTTATTTTCTATTACCAATTAAAGTGTCCGGGACTCAAACGTCCCGCCAGTACCAAAAGGGATATACAATAAAATCCGCCGATTACTCGTATACGGCGTTTATTTATTTTAAAATTTTTCACGTTTTGTCGTCCTTATTATAAGCTTGATATAATTCCTGCTCATCCGTGAGCATACCAAATCATTGTTGCCGCCGGCTGAATTTGCGTACCACGCGTTGGCCGGTATCACGGATTTAGGTGTACAGGCACCTTATCATGTGAAGACGGAATGTTAATTTTTCCCAATTTGACTTGAGCGCTATTATGTTGCGGTGGTGGATTGTGAACTAATACAGTGTGATCATTTATTCAGAATCCGGGACATATCGAACATAATGTTTTATTATTTATATTTTAGCGCAGAGGACGTTTTATGTGCGTGACGACCTGGCTAAATAAAAACAAACGGACTCCGGACGGGAGTAGGTTTTCGGAAGTAGGTATATAAGTAAAAAATTGAATACACAAGTTAGTTTAAAGCTCGAGGCGCACAATACGTTTATTAAAACAACTCGAAAGAGAAAATATAAAAATGACAAAAATGAAACGAATGAAAATACTACACGTGAGTACGAGAAAAATAGAGGTGGACGTGTCTCCGTGCCGTACGACGCTGAGAATGTCGGTCGTGCGAGCGAGTTGCTCGGTCAGCGGTCGTAGGCAGATGAGAGAGCGAGTCGACCGGAGCGACCGGCCGCTTCGCCCCGACGGAGGTAGAAATCGTTTGGAGGGGATGAGATCGAGTAGGTACAAGGAACATAATATATATAATTACAAATAATTCACAATACAAGAAATAATTATACAAAAAGACAATGGTAACCCTGTTGGTGGTATACGTGCCGTATCACCACAATATATATCTGTGGTAATAACCATGACAAAATGGTAATAACTGAGTAACTCTTATTAATGATAACTGATAGTTTTATTTACCGCATTAGTTTGAAATTCATCGTTATCATCATTTAGCGCTGCAAGTCAAATTGAGTAAAAAGAACATTTCAGACCGGGTTAAACAATTATAACAGATTCCCGTTCGGCATCCTGTATAATATCTTAATTCGTGGATTGTGTCAAAAATGTATTCAAGAAACGTATACTTTTGGTGGCCTACCTTTCCAATTACAAGGCGCAATAATAACATTTATATTATACATATATTTTTTTCTCTTTTATTACTTTTTCGGTCGCAACTGAGTGGTCTTTCTTTCAGTATTCGTTGTGAAGTATACCTATACTTATTATGTATTATGTGGATAATGGACATGAATGTTGACGAAATTGTTACAAAGATTATATATTTCGAAAAAAGTTGGACAAATTAATATATAAAACATTGAGTTATACGGTAGATACCTTATATATATATTATATTATAAGACTAAGTCTAAATCAACCAAAAATAGTATTTTTAAGACTAGATGGAAATGTGTAGAAAAGTTATTTAAGTTTAATGAATAAGTTATAAACAGTATTATAAGTTATTATAGTTATTAAGTTTAAATCTATAGGTCACATTTATAATGCTATCTGTTGGTTGAAATTGTCAGAGAATAGAACGGACAGATAGCGACAAGAAGTAACAAGAAAAAAATAGCTGTTAATAGGTGTTTTTAATTACTAGTCACAAGTATGTCTTGTCACTGACTATGCTAAATGTGTTTGGTTTTAGGTATTTTTATTTTTTATTTTTACACCACGTTCAGGTAAAAACCTGTGATATTGATTTATTCATCAGTTAAAATATATAAAATTAAAATATCATCGATTGCCTCAAATTTCCACATACGAAAATAAAACAAAGTTAAATACAATTTTCAGTTTTCGAAAATATGATGTATCATCGTGTATTTGATTGATTTTAAATTCGAATGATTTGAACGCAAATATATATTCGTATGTATGTTTTTCGTGTAAAGCATTTCCCTTTGATGTACATTTAAATGAAAACGATTGAACTAACAGTGTACCTATGTACCTGGATTAAGGATTAATCAACATATTTCATGTTTAATTTTCTGTATAGATCATGTATGACTAGGATCAAAAATCATTTGATGCCCTTTGGTCCGCAATCATCGACCGAAATCAGTAATCTACTTTAATAATAAAAATATGTGTTTAATGCACTAATTTTTAACTCTCAGTGTACATAATATATTCGTATAACATAGTAATTACTACTATATAATTACTTATATATTTATTTTAAACTTTTAAAACGTTTATAATTTGTGATTATGTTCAGTTGGCGATTTAAAAGGCTAAGCCTAAATATTACATTTTATGTAGTTATAATTACCTATGGAAATATAACAAATTATATTGAACCTAGCTACTAATTTTTAAAAAAAAAACTAGGAAGGAGGAAATAAGAATCGTTTTATATGAACCATATTGTATAATTGATACTATTAAATGGAACTTAAATTATTTCTATCAATTTTTGGAACAGATTTGTTTCGAATCTAAAAGCATCCAATACTAATCATGTCAGAAATTATAATTATCTAAGTGAAACAAGAGCCCTGACAATATCTTTTTATTTTATGTTGCGTTTATAAAAACTACAACTCAGAAATATTTTTCAAAAAATACACTGTCTCACCGTCATTTAAATACTACCTCCATTGTTGGTGTTCATTTTTAGATAATAATCAAACATTCATTATGCAAATAATTGAAGTTTTCTAGTGCGTTTCATTGAAGGCTAAAAATCTACCGGTTATTATTCATTGTTAATCCACATTTTCTAACAATACAATTTTTAATTTATATAGAGTTAAAATATCTTCCTAATTTTCAATGTCGATACAAAAAAAAAATGTCATACAATTTCGCCAAAAAATGTTTTAACAAGTGTAAAAACAATTTACATTATATAATATATTTTTATTCTAAATGGATATTGAAAATATTATTTAAAATAGGTATGTTCTTCTTAATGAATACAAAATATAAAGGAATAGAAGTTTTTCTTCACTCTTACGATTATGTTTAGCAGTATATACATGAATGATTTTTAGACGAATATAGCAACCTTTACAGTTTCTAGATTTTTCAATGGGCGTTTAAGGACTTTAGTTTTGAAATATCATCATCGAAGGAAATAAATAAATCGTGGTAAGATCCAATGTATGTATTGGCTATGATTTTTCATTTTACCAGTGTTTGGAACAATCACACAAAAAATGAATTATTTCAATGCATTAAAAAGGAACTCCTTCATGTTCACATTCAAACGTATTTTTAAAAAAATAGGTTTACATACAAGTTTTTTTTAAAAAAAATGAATGTGTTCATCCGACCGTTCAATTTAATTAATTAATTATTGATAATTGATATAACATACATATCTCTTATATATATAAGATTTACCAAAAAATTACCGATTTGGAGAAACCATCGTTTTCATTTTATAAAGGGTCTATGAAATGGGACGTTTGAGTATTATATTTGTATAATTATATAAAAATGTAATAGGGCTTATAGTAAAATATAAACATATTTTACATTTATTTGAACAGTCTAGAAATCATTAAAATTCCTTAAAACTATGGACGTCGTTAGGTGAACAAAATATAAACCTGAACGCATGAACATTCTTTCCGTACACTGAGAAAGACACAACTTGTGATATAATATTCAAGATTAGATAAAAATAAATCTACAGTATATTATGTATTTTGATCCTGTAAAATAAAATTTTTAATTACAATTGTATGTTAATATTTGATTGGCTTACAAATTTAGAGATATCATTTCATCGTATTCTGTACTTACAACACTAAACATCTTGGACCCGATCCGATCCGATTATAGCACAGACAAAATGTTCAATATGATCTGCTATTGATAAAAAACGCCATAAATTTTGGATCTCCAGACCTAATGTGAAGAAACTAACCTGTAAGGTTAAAATAAACACAAAAAACATATTTGTAGTAATCAAAAATCTAAAAAGCTGGTCATTGGGGGGGGGGGGTAAAATTACTCTTAGCGTAGGATACTGGTGGTGTATATATTGAAATTAAAAGTAAAGATACATTTTTTTTTTCGATAAAAACAATTCTGAGCGGAATTCGGTGTAATATATCTACATAAATAATACAGCTAAAAATTAAACAATTTTATAATGTATTATATTATATACTATATTATTTCAATATAACCCAATATAAACATTCAATATTAGCGATATATACACTTTGTTAAATTATAATAACTCAGAAATCATAATCTATATATTAATTTTATAAATATACATTATAGGTATAAATGTAATAAAATATAATCCACATAAAAATAAGATAATTTCAATCGCTTAAATCTAAAATACCGTTATACACCGTATAAATATGTATACGGTTGTATGTAATTTGTATGTATACAACGTATAGTATAGGTAGTTTATATATATATATTCCACACAGCACAAAAATATCCAATGGATATACAGTGGATATACTCTATGGATATTCCGAATATCCAATGGATATTTCTGTATGTCCAACAGATATCTATTAGATATTCTCAAATGTTCGCTTTTCAGTCATTTATGAATATCCACAAGCAATATCTAATGGATATTTGTAAACAATATTAAATAGATAAAAATAAAACTGTGCACAAATAAAACAAGACACAGTATAGAAACTAAATTATAGAAATAAAATAATAATCAACTAAAAAAAAAAAAAACACAAATGACACTGATAGCCGCATCGAACATTCGACAGCGCTCCTTAAAACTTTTTGCACGGGGAACGGGAATTGAACTGCCTACCTAAACAACTACACGAGATTGAGTGCGGTATGCTAACCAAGGTAAAAACGTATAGGATGTCGGTGTGTATATAAACAGTGTCGATAACGGGCAGCCACCCATAGCCATGATAATTTTTTTTTTTTATTATAATAATCATTTTTCCTGTGCGTAATATAGCTTGTACAGTACAACTTGCAAACATTCATTAATTTTTACAAATTTATTAGTGAAAATCTGGGGTTTTATTGAAAATAAAATTAAAATATTGTGCGCGCGAAATGGTTAAAATTTTGAATATTTTCCTAAAATGTCTATAGATAAATCAGTATTTTCTAATTCTCTTGAAAACCCCATTTAAATCTAAAGCCATACGATAGAAATATGACGTATGGTTATTTCCAATGGATATCTAATGGATAATTATTGTGCTGTGTGAATTACATAATTTGTCCATGAAATGTTTTTTTTTTTTTCTGTATGGTCTGCAATATCAATAGATGATCCATTAACCCGTATTAACATTATATAGTTATTTGATATATCCAATAGATATCCATAAAGTTTCCTTTGTAGATAAGCCATTGTATGGTTATTTTGTGTATCCAATGGATATTTAATGGATAATTTGTGCTGTATGGAATAGTTATGTATTATACTATGTATGTAAACATTGTATATGTATGCATACAGTGTATGATTACATACCATTAGCTAAGATAGTGTGGACTGAAAACAACGGATTCAGAAATGTGGACAGTAAATATCATGGTAGGGGAATTTACGCGATTAAAACGCCACCTAGTGTATAGTTTTAACAACATATTTATACGCGGACTACATGCCACGTATGTATAGTATGTCATACGTTCACTAGGATCGTATGATAGATAATCGCTTAGATTCCTCTACTTAACAATTCACCGTAACACAACATATTCGCACCACTACCATCTGCCTTCTTTATTGTTTCCAGTCCATGCCGTTTTCGTTCGTGTAGACATTCACCGTATAAAAGGAACTTTTTCTTTTTTTCTTAGGAAACTATTGAAAAAATTGAAAAATTCTATACCATTTAAAGCCGAATCCATATCGATATCATACCACTGCCCAAACTCATCTTCGGCTACTTCTGGTCGAAAATATTCTTACAGATAACAACATAAAAGAAAAAGAAAGAAATAAACATCAATAGCTTATGGCAATAATTATTATAGTCAATGGCGCCCAAGTATATTTTGTCAACCTGTTTAACTATCCAAAACAATACATCTACCCCCGCCACTAAAAATAAAAAATTCCTAAAATTTTACTAAAAATCTCAAAAAAATCATTTGAAATACAACAAATAAATAAAAAAAAGAGGTCTTTTGTATACAAGTATACAAGTACTTACAAGTATTTTAATAAACTATTTACCCCTTCCTCATAATTTCCCCGGTTCAACTGAACCACCTAGACATAGCGTTAGACGCCACTGATTTTATATCTATACTATGCTCAGAATATAAAAAAGTGTAATATATATAACTGAATTTATACGCTGTTTATTTAATTATTAAGTACGTGACGCATAAGTATATAATTTATGATAATGCATTTTTTTGCGTATGACATTGAGAATAATACTAACTAAAAACTAAAAAAAAAAAACTATCAAAAACATCCAAAATTCAACATTTTTTTATCAATATTTATGCTTTATGTTCTTTAATGTTTGTTGTTTTTTCACGCTAATCGTTGTAAATATTAAAAAATCTATAAGAATTTGCAATCATAATTGTTCTTTTAATTAACTTATTTCCTTTTACCCGAGCACCATTCATTTTAACGTTGCAACGATGCAGGTCACCATTATGCCTTTCAAAATATCGTTTCTACACCAGTGGTGGCTCGTGGGTAAAATAGTGGTAGTTCACATTTATAAAATATTATACAATAGCAAATAACATGAATCAAATAAAGCAAAACCAATATTGTATTTATTTTACCTACTAATTTCAACCGAAAACACATATTTTTATTATTTACATAGCAACCACAGATCCAATAATATTTTTCGTATAGCTCCATACTAAAACTTATTTATTATTTTATCTTTACATTTTGACTATTTTACAACAGTTAACTTTGGTTTTGGCTTGCCTTCATTTTTAATTGCAACCTTTTGATCTAACGATAATGATGAACGATTTAGCTTTGTGAGAAAACCCAGGAAAACTCTAAGTGAATTTTTATTTAATTTTACAATTTAATAACACACTTATGCATTATGTACAGTTTTTACTTTAATAAAAACGCGTACCTACATTGATTTAAAATTAATAATTTTAAAAGACCAACAAAAATAAAAATAAATTCACGATAATTCATAGATAGGGTAATTTGGATTATTGGTAACACGATCAGCGAAGATAAAATATAGGTATTTAAATACGACTAGGTAGTCATGTGTCAGTGTACTCCAGTACTCGCGTCGCCGTGATATTTACTCGTCGTAGGTGACGACCGCACTCTACAGGCCGCTGAACCAACTCGTTTACGCACCACTATTCCATGACGAAATAACGTGGTATGCCAGTAACTAAATTCTGCGCATGGTGTCGGTCCACTTATCATAATTATTATTGTTATCTACTATTTATTTTGATTAAAAATGTTCAACTCTGTAAACATTAAACTTATTTATATATTACTATATGGAAAAGACTGCAGATAAGACCGAGTGACGTCAAAATTTCTTGGCATAATTGATAAATTATATTTCATTCCGAGACAACTCATACCGTTCTCAAATGCGTTCATGTTGCTGGCATACCATGTTATTTTGTCATGCACCATTCAATTGATCGTTAAACGAATTATCGGAGTAGTGGGAATGAAACAGTGAAATGCGCATGCGCAAATGGAGCGCATTTCGATTGTGCACCATCGTAAAATATTCGGCTCAGACGTTGGCTCACCGCATCAAGAACTTTGTTAATCGTTACAATATTGCACAACTACTACAACTATTACTACTACTCACACATACACGGTATACATTAAACCAACGTATTTACCGAATGTCATTGTGGTCATCAAATATAAATCATACGTATGTAATCGTTAAAAAAAACATTGTACTTTTTATGATATTGCCTTAAATATTTTGTATTCTTTAAAATTATAAGCGGTGCACGTGCTCCTGTGCACGATAGCACGAGCCGCTACTGTTCTACAGTCCTGCGGAATCCCGATAGACATTGTTGGTATTAACACCGAGTTACGTATCGTAATATGATTTTATAAACTTTACTCGTACGTTTCGCTCAAAATTACTAAAATTAAATATTAGTTCCACCCCCCCCCCCGAGGTTTAATCACATAAGTTGGACACGTATATAGTGTAGTAATCGTGTATATATATATATATATACAGGACATACGATATTATTGCGTTGGTTTTTCATTGTTCGAATGGACATTACATGTGCGGTATTTTTACAAGAAAGTGGATAGTCGAGAAATAGTTTAGACAATTATATGATGTATAATATATTGTAATGTCGGTGCGTGTGGATACGTGTACGAGAATATGTTCCTATACGTATATATATATATATAGACAGTGCAGTTATTTCACGTAGTACATCTATAGAACCGAAATAATCGCTTACCGAAGAGAAAGAAAAGAAACAAATAAATAACAAACGAATAAAAACGAAAATATATAAAACACACATGTATATATATATATATATATTGGTGAGAATAACAAAAAGAAATTTCTATACATACTTATATATATATTCCGAGTAAACGTTTAATAACGTATATTATTAATTTTTTTCCCATCTCGTCCCGGTCCGTTCCCGTCGTGCCCGCGCGGTTGTTTTATAGACGCGCGTATCCGTCCCGGACGCGGACAACAAAAGATATTCAATTACGGGGGCGGAAGGATTTATAACTGGCCGACCGCGGAACATAAAAGAATTTTAGTCCGGCAAACATGCAGCGGGCCGGACGCGGGAGGAGAGCGGAGTACGAGAACGGGATATAAAAACTCCTCTCTCTCATCTCCAAACACCCGTCTCCCGCGCCGATCCTTCTCCTCCCGTGTACCCGTCCCTTCATCCCTACATATCCTTTCGTCCCTCTCCCGCATCGTCCCTACACGCGTTATCGTTACGGGCGCTTAAATAGTTTTCTTTTGTGGGCACCTCTCGTCGGAGAGATGAACATCTATGCGCCGGCACACCCTTGATTTACCGTCGTCGCCGAGAAAGTCTTGGCGTGCACTCTTTCTGCGGGTTTTCTACATCGTGACCCACCCCCCCTCCCTCCCACCACCCCACAGTACGCTCCGTCCCGATTCTCCCGAGTGACTTTTTAATTTCGATACCGACCCGGCCCGCCGCCGGCCCAGTAGGTGGCATACATTGGCCCGACGTATTTTATTTTATTTCTTTTAATTAAATTCACCGAGTGTATACTGTGATAACGGACTGGTAAAAAAAAAAAAAAAAAATTACGCGAATAAATACCAAAAATAATAACGCGACGTGGGAGAAAAAAATATAAAGAAAGACCCCCCCCCCCCCGAAAAAAAAAAAATTAACATGTTCGAGAAACGACGTTAAGATGTTGTGTTTAATTGTTTTGTTTGCTCGTTATCAGTTGGATTTTTGTCCAAACAAAAACTTAATAAATCAACCTAACCGGGTCACAGCGCGTGATGCCAGATACCGTATTATATATACTGATATACGTGTACAGTGTAGATATACTGCATAATAATGTCGACCAATCCGGGGGTGGGGGGGGGGTCGACGGAGTAGTTTTAAAAGGATATTTTTTGGTCGACTCGCAGATTTCAATGTTATATTATATACGTATAGGCACCTATAAAAATGAAACCAATTCCAAAACGTTTCAGTGCGCACATTATTAACAGACTTTTGATTACAGTTTTACGTCAAAAATATTATTTCTAGTATTATTATTATTATTATACAAGCGAAATATATCCTTTTAACCCTCCGATAAACACGAATCGGTTCATAATATTATATAAATATATATTAGGTACAGTGTGGATAATGATAACGCGATATTGTTCGTTTATTATACCTTATATTATGCAGGACTCGTCAAAAATCGACTTTTGTATCACTATCCAAGGCTGCAGTTCTATTATTATTATTATGGTCGATCGAGTTAAATTATTATTTTTCGATCCCGCCTTTAATGTTGGTTATATAATACGATGATAAACGATCAAATTTTACTGACGTTCGGTTTTCATTTAGTAGGTATTCTTCTTCGTTGGTATATTATATAATTTATTTTTTGGTTTATTATTATTATTATTATTTTTTTTTTTAATCGTTGATAATAAAAGGTTATTTCGAGGATAATGAATTTGCTTTATTCATTTGAGCATCCCGCGCGCTAATATATATATATATATATATATATACCTATAAAGGAAAACGAAGGCGCAGCCTGTATTTCGAAAACGTGACTTTAATTTTTAAAAGACGATTAAACCAAATCTAAACAACTAAAATATACCTGCAAACGTAACGTATGTGTATTAAATAATTGGTTCGAAATGTGTTTTGCGATTGTATATACTCGTATTTTTCAACTACCCGTATGTAATAATCCAATGCAAGATACATATTATAACTATTTTACAAAAACTCGATAAATAAACAACCTAAATCGATATACAATTAAATTTATTTTTGTGAGTGCCTGTAAGTGAATCTAAGTGTTTATTTTCCAGTTTTTCACCGATTTTCGTTTTGATATTCACTTTAATTTCATATATCCCAATATAATATAGGTGTGTGGATTTTGACAGATTATTTTTGGATCATAATCGATTTTTGTGTACTTTATTTAGAAATTTTACTCGTGTTATTCGAGTAAATACAATGAGATTATTTTTTCACATGAGAATAATGTGTATATACATATATATATATATTACGGCGAGTGGAATGAGGTATTTTTAATTTATTCTCGGAGCTTGTGATTTGCAAAAGCGATAAAACATGTTCGTATAAAAAATATAAATAATAGAAAAAACTTTTTTTCCGAGTGTTTATTTCATAGCGTTCGGCGGAGATTACAAATCCCCAGCGGACTCGGTAGATCAACTGTATATATTATATAATACGTACTATATATTACATAGTGAAACTTTTTACGGATTGTGTTTCATTTATGCTGCACAAAGTATAAGTAAATTTTCCTAACACCTGCACTTTAAGAATTCCACATATTAACAATACCATCAGTATTATATACTTATTAGTATTTTTTATTATTTTAATTTATTTAAATATTTAAATAATTTAAAAAAATATATCTACATAAACCCAAACTCATAAAGTTCAAGTTTTTGTACTTTTGCAGGATATCTCAGTACATATATCGTTAAAGATAATTTAAATTAAATTAATACAATATAAAAATAATTAAAAGATAAAAAATCAATGAATAGAACTTTCTATAAATTTTTGTAACAAAAAAAAATTAAAAACATCACACCATCCTAGCTATATCTCTCAATATTCAAATAATGAAACAAATTTATTCAAGTCTACTATAAATAGTAAAACTAATCTATAAACATATATTATATAAAACTTTAAAATCCTTAAATTATATAAGTCCTGACTGACGGACTCATCCATTCCCAGCCTTAACTACTGGACGTAGAGAGCAGTCTAATTATTATTTACGGTATATTGACACCTGTTATGAAGAGATTATTCCAAATTAAAACTTTAAAGGAACATTTTTGGGAAGCGGGTTAAAATTTTATCCAACGTCTGATGTGAAATACTGGTTATAGAAAGCATTAAATAAACAATAATACAGCTGTTCACGGTCAAAGCCGGGTAAATCAGCTGGTTTATAATTAAAAAAAAAAAGTCGTTGGTGGAAGTCAATTCATCGGATTCACCATGGTTCATCGGATATCCTTCCTACTTCAAAAAGAAAAATGTGTAGGTACATTTATACATTATACTTAATATTTTTTTTCTACTCAATGTGGCTTTTCACAATAAATCAAGGAATATTTTCGAATGCAACTTTCCAGTGAATGAACGTCCCAGTTTATATAGGTACGGCCGAAAGAATTATCCAGGTACTCGATAACCTAATACTCGATATTCAATTAGCCCACAGCAACATAAATATTTAAAACAGAACGAGAAGTTAATGTCGCATGTTTTTGGGGAAAAAATGGATAACGGGCTTGAATTTTGACGTGGAGCAAATATCTTGTGGAATATTTTTTTTTATTTCGGTTCATCATCCCTTCGGTCCTCGTACCGGATATTATATTATTATTTTTTTAATTTGAAGTAAAGATAATTCATTGTATTCGATATAGATTATTATGAAAATAAAAACAATAAATATGCAGCTATGAAAACGTATTTGTTATTTTATTATTTTCCCTGCATTTATAGAATACCTATTTCTATTATAAAAGTTTCTTTACAGTACGTGTTTGACCATCGTCTGAGCCACACGTGTATACCTCCTCCGCGTGTTCAAATTTATAGCTTCGATAGCAGTATTACAATCAACACACCAGTATGTATAATCTTATCTCAGTTAGATATTAGACAACATTCACCCGTATCCATCTCGCGCACCGTGATAAACGCGTGCATATACACACGTTGTATCGCTCAAAATAAAATATAATATTACAAAATAATATGCTTTGTATTTACGTCCCATGATCGATAAAATCATAATTATCGAACACATACAGGCTGTAGCACTCAATATTAACACTAATCACCCCAGTTCATCCACTCTATTTAGCTCAAACCCGAACACAAATTCACAAATTAATTCTGAAAAAAACATACAATCAACATACTCATCTAAACCTAACCTA
>JAIPRL010010144.1:0-16148 GCA_025469235.1 Pemphigus obesinymphae
TGAAATTAGTGAGCAAACTGAGTGTACTGATATTGTTCATGAGATAGTAGTAGCACCTGAAAAAATATTGCTTATTTCACCTGAGAAAATAAAAATAATAAAGAATAAAACAAAAGAGGATCCTAGTTTTGTAAAAATATTAGAATTATACCAGAATGGGTGGGATATGAACATAAAAGATATTAAAGATAGTTCTGAAACAGGGAAATATATCAAAGAGAAAAACAATACTACAGTTAGCGATGAATTGATTTTTCATAATAATCAAGTGATAGTTCCTAAGGGTCTTACAAAATAATTTATGGTAAAATTACATTCAGACCATATGGGTGTAGATAAAACAGTGGCTAAAGCAAAACAAGTAATTTACTGGTCATTCTGGTCATTCATGTGTAATGATATTAAAATTTTTGTTATATCTTGTAAAGCTTGTAATAAATATAATAGAGCAAATATCAAAGAACCATTATTGGCACATGAGTTGACAAAACATCCCTATCTCAAGCTAGGAATAGATTTTGCTGAAATAGCTGGTCATACATATCTATTATGATGTTTATATGGTGGACGTGAAACATGCTTCTGCTTGTTGTTCATCCGGACTGGCTTGTTTGGTGTGTGGCGGTTCTTCTAATTCCCAGAAGTTAGTGAGGGCACGATCGATCTGGTTGGTAGTGATACAGAGTGACGTCACGGGTGTGTCTGAGATTACTGTAGCTGGACCCATAAGGACCCATACAAAGACCGTTTCAAACGCAACTGGATGGATAGGAAATCGCGGAGTTTCATCCGTGATGTTTGAAACAATCATGATATCAAGAGGTAATTTTAGATCATATTTCCCCTTGGGCATGATGTTGACGGACGTGATTCCAGAAACGACGTTGATGGAGGCCCCGGAGAACGTATTGACACTGGATGAACACCGATGACGTGGTAACGCAAGTCGGTCAGCACAACTTTTGGTTATGAAACTTGCTTGAGCCCCCGTATCTAGAAGAGCTCGGAGTGTGTGCCTGGTTTTATTAATGCCATAAACGTCAACGAGCATGATAGATGATAAAATTGTTGGACGTTTGGTAGACGTGACCAACATTGCTGTTGGCTGGTGAGCTGAATTTGGATTTGAACCATTAGCAGTAGTTGTATTTGTGCGTTGAACTGTGTCCTTTGCCTCTTTCGGCGGAAAGTGAAGTAAAGTATGATGTATTTTCTGACATATGTGACAGGTTTTTGTAGATAGACAATCACTAATTCCATGTTTTATGGAGAGACAGTTCACACAAAGGTTCTTTTCCTTGGCACACTGGAAACGTCCATTGGGAGGTTTGGCTATGAATTTGGGGCATTGCCATATCATGTACGGTTGTTTGCATAGAAGACATTCAATAGCCGGTATTGTAGTTCTTAGAATCCGTGGAGAGCGACTTGACACCTTTTGTTTTGGATTGAATGAAGTTCCCAATTGGCGTGACCCTGACTGCAAATGTCCGGTAATTTCAGCAGACCGCAAGTGACATCCTAGAAAATCCGTCAAGTCTTCGATAGACGGCAGTTCTCGGTTTCCAACTTGTAGTTCCTATCGTGATCGGAGATCAGTATCTAAATTTTTCTCAAAAATATGAATTAGGAGTGGACTCCATAGTCTAATGACATACCCAATAGATGTTAGTGCTGCCGTATGTTTTTGGGTTGTTGTAAGTAATAATTTTAGTGACTTACTATCATTGTACTTAACGGGTAGAGGAGTGAGTAGAGCCTCCATGTGAAATCGAGGAAGATCTCGCTTGTTGCCGTAACGATTACGTATGATTTGCCATGCTGTCCCGTAGTTGACAGCCGTTACTGGTAAATGGTCAATGAGAGATGTGGCCTCACCGTTGAGGGAAGTTTTAAGGTATTCAAAGCGTTCAATGGTAGGCAACTAAGGAGCATGCGACAAGATTGACGTGAAAAAATCTTCGAATCCTTGCCAATCGAAAATATCTCCCGAGAATGTTGGAAGTTTTCGGGTTGGCAGATGGAAAGTTGGTCGAGTAAGTGATGCATTGCTGTTGGTGGTTGCATCAAATAATGGCATAGTCTGATCTAATGGACTATTTGTTGTGATTCCAAGAACGTCTGCTGCTGCTGATAGTTCATAGAAGCATTCGTCAAATTGGACACTGAATGCTCTGCTGACGTCATGATTTGTGACTTCCTTTGGAGCATTGTCCCGATTGACATTCTGTTCCATGAAGTTAATGTCTTGATCGAAGGCACGACGTAGCAGAGTTCACTAAACTAATGCGAACTTTTGCCTTGTGTGCAGCATTTTGTGGATCGTCGGCTAACTTGGTTGAAGCTAAGAAAAACGATTTCAGTTTTCCAAGAGCACGATCACACCGACTCTTCGCATCATCATATGAATCCATGATGAGTGACATAGTGGGACAACGACTATGATAGTATGGTTGATCGTATGTATATTGGGCTCATACCAATTGTTGGAAAATGAGCAGCGTGATTGTAGAAACGTTACTGGTTTGTTCTCTGCATCCGGTTCGAAGGACCAAAATCTGTTGAGGAAGGATGTTATTAAGAATTAAACAAATGTTTTGGAACATACGCTCATGTCGCTGACGAATACGAAACAGCAGAGCAACCGAATTTGGCGTTTCCTGAGTGCGTAATGGACTCAAGTACTAGCGGGTTTTTCAAAGTTGCTCTTACTGTTTGATGTAAGATCAAGTCCTTTGCGCATGAGACGTAATATTATTATCATTTGTTTAGAGAGTTAGAGTGAGAAAAGACAAAATTTAACATTTGAAATTGAAAATTTATTGTAAGGTTTTTATTTACACAATTGACAAATTTAATAATTATTAATTTACACACTTAGAAATTCATTATTTCATTTAAACAAACGAGAGAAAAAAAGAAAGGAAGCAAACGGCCATAATGGCAGACAGCCGAACTGTGGTCGATTCCTTCAGACGTTGCGCGAGTCTGCCCAAGTAGGTCTCACTACAACGCTGAAGGAAGAATAGTAATGTGTGTTTGCGTTTGCGTTTGCGTGGGAGACGACCTTGGGGGTCTTTTCTATGCCAGGCTTTTGCCTCTACTAGTGGGTTGAGTTGTTTTGTTGAGTTATTGGATTTTTATTTTTGTTTTGGGGGTTCTTGGAATTTGCTGTTGTTTATTTGTTTTTTGTTTGTTTATTGGGAGTGGTTAGATGGGGGAAGAGACCCATTCGTTTGGGCGGAGCTTTGGGTGAGTGGTTTTTGGAGGGTAGATAGGAGTTTGGAGACCTAGGTGCCTGATGTGATTATATGTGGAGTGTGAGTTCCTATGGAATAATGCTGAATGTAATGTGTGATGTGTGGCACGGCCTTTTATACCCGATGGTAGTTTTATAATAATGGGGTTGAGATTAATTAATATAAACAGAAAAATGGGTTCGAAATTAAAATTATATAAAATGAATAATGGATTTAAGATTAAATTATATTTGTATGAATATGTGATTATTAATTGGGTGAACATTTCTTAATTAGGGATAAATATAACGCGGACAATATTAAACAATATTATATAATGGGTACTGCCCATTATAAACAATGGTAATTGGCGTGGATGATAATTTTAATATTCTTACACCGTTGGCGAATATTAATTTTCCTGAACAATCGGTGTTACCTAAATGGACTTCACGGGCCTGTACCAAGATTCTACCACACGTCCATGCCCGTACATATAGTCTAGCATCTTATTCTGTGTGGAGTATACATTTATACTATCATCTACTATTATCTACTCGTCTACTAACTTTATAAATTCGTGTTATTTTCAACACAAGTGCTGTTTTTTTTGCACATATATATAGTTAATAGTTTTTTCTGAATTAAATTTTTCTTAATGAAAAATGTTGTTACATATTTTGAATTTATTATTACAATAAAATCCGTTCCCTATTTATAAGTATAAATTAGATTATGAATATTAGTATTTATAAATATTTGTAAATTTAGTATTTATAGACAAATTTAGGCTAAAGTTTAATTTTTGTTTTACTAATTTACAAATTGCATAAAAAATTACACATTACAATATTATTACATAACGGTTTATATATTTTTGTAACGAATAAGCTAAGGTTGAGTTGGAATATTTATCACCTAAAAATAACATAATATAATATAATACGTATTAAGTATTATTTATAATAATTAATATACTAGTGAAAAGCTAGTTTGTGGTCAATACTTTTATTTGTATAATTACCTACTACTTATATATATTATAATATTGTATGTTTTATACATTTTACAATAATATTATTATTCCAGTCAAATACAATTTTTTAAGCACAAATATGATTGTACATTTCTTTTAAAGTAAATTTACAAATCGTGTAATAAATGTTTTCTAATTTATTCTTGTAGATCCATTTAAATTGCTTTCATCATTTTTATATACCTACCTAGATAGATTTTATCTTATTTTTTTCTTTTTGTATTTGTAGAGGCTTCGTAATATTTAGAGAAATAAATAACTTTAAAGGATTATAAATAGAAATCATATTTTAAGCAATATAATTTTAGCATAACTTTCGTAGATAAATGTACCATTTAATATTTTGATAAAATAATTAGACTTAAATATCTCGCCTTACTTATTTGTTTAATTTTGAAATTATTGAGATTATGTTAATTATTGTTATTATTATTATAGACTAGTTATAAATTGTTATTTCTTCAAAAGAATTAACCTGACCATTAATTATAATATTGGAAAAATCTATAATGACAGTTTTATCAAAATCTAATGTTATTTTTTTATATTATTTTGACCAATGTATCGGAAAACAATAAACAAGTAATTATCATTTGTATCAATTAATTTCCAAATTTCATATACTGTTTACATACATCTATGGTCCTAAGACACTTCTTCGAGGTATTCCAAAAATTCATTTTTAGTTAATATCCTAATACATAATCGTTTAATATAACCATTTTTGCTCTGTACTTTAATTAGTATCTGGAAAACCATTTAAGTGTTTCATTAATTATACGAAAATTTAGGTAATATATTGAAAAGAACTTTATAACTGTTAACTGTATCAACTGTTTTCGAAAAATCTAAGAATTTAGATTCTTCATTAATATTTATATTTTTTTTCCAATTATAATTTTATTACTATTTAAATCAGTTTTTACTTCCACATTTAATTTTCTATTTTACTTGGTATATTTTATCTTGTTAAAAAAATGTATTATTTGTTGTTTTATATTTTATTCATTTTATATTTTTCGTTTTCGCAATAATTGACACTCTGCTTTAAGTGGATTAGGCCTTAATGGGGATACCACTATAAAAAAAACGCGCCACGTGTAATACCTCATGCTCTCAAAGTTTCATTATTTTAGCTAAGGTGGTGAGGAAATTTACACATATATCTAATTAGTAAAAATATATAATTTAATTTAATTTATTCATTTGAATTGCAGTTTAATTTTTAATTTTATCATGCTTATACTATATTATTTCAGTACCTATATATTATAGTACGAGTATATATTATCTGAATAAACATAATGCATTAATACCATTTATTTTAGCCAGATACACACTTTATTGAATTCCAATAACTCAAAAATCGTACTTTAATAGCCAACAAAGATAATAAAATATAAATCACATAATATTAAAATGTCAGTAGGTATATATTGTATAATGTATAAATATGTATACGGTATAAGTAAAATATACACCGTATAGTATATAGGTGTATAGTCTGTAGGTATAATTGTGTATAGTATACACATATAGTATGTATATTATATACATTGTATATGTATGTAGTGTTATACTGCAGTATATGACTACATACACCGTATAAAAGACAGTTTTTCTTCTTCCCCTAGGAATGTACTGGGAAAATTGAAAAATACTATATTTAGGGTACCATTTAAAGCCGATTTCCTATCAATATCATACTAATGCCAAAGTGTCTTCTTGGCTTTTTCTGCATGAATAACAATATACCTATAATATATAGGTATTATATATACAGTTTCGCCGTACCTACTACAGACTCAGTGACTATATTATGATGCGGTTTCTGAAATTACTATAATTCAATTATTTTTACAATTCCTGCAGATGGTCAAGAAACACACAAGTATTTTATGTAAAGAGTTAGTGAGATTTTATAGAGAAAATCCAGAAACGATTTTGATTATATCTTTTGCTATTGTAATTTAAATTTTTTCTCATTTTTATAGGAACCGGATTGGTATTTGGATGGATCGATGTATCTAAAGCATATGGCAGTAAGTTATTTATTGGGGTTGTTATTGCCTATTGGGAAATTATCGAAGTCAATATTTCTGAATGAATTTTGTATGTTTTTTTTTTAAAAGCGCATGCAAAACAAGCATGAGATGCAGATGCAAGAAATGTAAAACCGCCAAGCGCAGCGCATGACGGAGATCCAAAACATGCATGCGCTGCGTGTGCAGTGTGAGCAACGATGGTGAATTTTTCGTTGTACATTAAATTACATAATACGGTGTTTTATAAATAAAATTTGAAATTTTCAGGTATCCGCGGCTGTAGTAGATGGCAGTGGCGGCTCGTGGGCTTTAAAAGTGGGAGGGCGACTAAAAATTATTAATTTTTGAAAAGCATAGAATACAATATTAAATATGTACCAATTTAAAAGGTATTATTAAACCAACATTAATACCATATAGAAAAACAAAAATATAAATACGTTTTACAAAAACCGAAAATTATAAAATAATAAAACGTATATTTTTCATACTCAAAATTTAAGCGTTTATCTTTAATTTCACTTCATATCTTCCAAGTTGTTGTCAATTATCCGTTAATATTATACTGGATTTTTATCTCCTATATTATAATAATATAATATGTGTCTCAGTCGACTTCAGTACGAGTCAACACAAAAACATAAAAAGGTCTAATTAAAAAATGAAAATAAATAGCATTTTTAGTCATTTTTAAATTTTAAAATCTATATTATATACAATTTACCATAATATACATAAATATTGAATAATTACTTTTATTTTATTTTAAGAATATGTAGGTGGGATTTATCTAATATAGTAGGTATCTACACAAAATATTTAGTACTTACCTACTTAATGCCATTATTATATTTAGTATTATTAATCACCTATACATTTTATATCTTATGTAGCAATATACAATGGCGTGGCCAGGATTTTTATTTGGGCGGTCTGAACATTTTACAAGAAAAAAAAGCTCCACATTAATTGTCCCTGAAACGCCACTGTGGCAAGACGTATTCACGATATCACAAAAATATAAAACACAGATTAAAAGGTATTTTTTCGATTATTATCGATATCAACCACAATTATCATTCTATTGATTACCTATAAATATATTTTTACTACTTATAAAATATAGGTCATAAGAGTTGTATTATAACATTAATTTGGTATATTTTTAAGTTAAAATTAATAATTTAGTTGATTACTCTTTAATTTGGTAAAATCGAATTTTGATTCCCATTGTGGGTATGTATTAAGTACTCCATGTATTGAGTAGGTATTCCATGTAATTTCTAATAGTAAACAACAAAATAATAGGTACCTACTACATAAATATTTGTTTAATATTGTCCCAATGTGTTCTAATATCACGCCGGAGTCATTCAAAATAAAAATTAAACTTAGCATTACTATTTAATATATAGGTGGTACCTACTTAATATTCTATAATAATATTAGTCATTTTATATTCATATTATTTTTAATAAATTAATTTCGAATATAATTATAGTTTTGATTTTGCAGTATCGACTTGGTTATATATAACACAGAACACTATATAATATTACAACACAGAATAATAATATACCTATTCTGTCCTCACAAATCAAGGTTTATAGATTAGACAAATGTGGACCGAAATCGATGACAAAATTGTTATTTTGTTAATATTTGTTACGTTGTAAATATAATTTGTATACAACCGAATACCATAGACATATAAATATAAATATTTATGTCTATGCCGAATACATAATAAAAATATTGTAAATAATAAAATAAAGCATTGATTAATGGATTTACCGGTGGAATAAGGAACTAATTTGAATTGAAAATGCGCGGTTTTAATTCAATATTTTTTCTTAGTTTGGCCACACTGTATGCTCGTTGGTGTTTTTCAAAAATGACTGAACAAGTTTGGTGTAAATGTGTGCCATACCATTTGAAAATAACAGTCAAAAATTACTGTAGAATCTAGATGGGAATCTATTCAAGCTATTGTTGTGATTGGTGATTATGTTTTGTTTGTCATTTTAATTTTCGAAACTATCGTTTATTGCAACGGTTTTAGATAGTAAAACTACGCTGTTTAGTGTTTACGGTGTATTAGATTCCCAACGTTTCAAGTTTATTTAGGTACTGTACATACATTTTATATTGTATATTTATTTGACATATTGCTTTTTTTAACTATGTCAAAAATAATTGAAATTCTGGATCCACGGTCGCCTTCAGTTGATTTTGTCAGAACTCCAATACGAGTAAGTAAATAATAATAAATTATTGTGTTTTTACTTACCTAGTCTTTTTCGTTTTTATATTATCATATATTTTTAGGTGAAAACAATAATCGACGAAGAAAATATTTCTACAGAGACACGAATAACCAGCAGCTTATTTGCAAACGCTTCTAACGATTTAGTAACCTCAACATCATCATGTAATGACACGGACGAATCGTTTCATTCTGCAGTTGATGAAAACGATACGGAACCACTGATTGTTTGTATGGACATCACTGCAGATGCAACGGGAAATAGAAAGACATTTAGACGAGCACTTGGGTGTATTAAAAATCGTCTGAATGAAACGCCGAAGACAGACATGCGTCGTAAACTTTGGCGCAACATGGAAGAAGAAAGAGCCAAAAAAAGAGGTACAAATGAAATTGAAAATACGCCACCTTTTAGAGATATAACTGCTTCAGCTCCATCAAAATTGTATAGACAGCGCAAGTTCACATAAGTTAATATTATTATCAAAATTAGATTTAGCTTTATGTATATAAGTGTATTAACTGGTATCTACCCTCTAATAATAATCAATTTGTGATTTTACTGTACCTTTATACTTTTATTGCACTACCTATGTACCGATTGGTTTTTATTTTTTAATTTTACATCAAAATGTATAATAAACTAAGTCTACTATATGATTTATTCTATACCCTTAAATAGTCTAAAAGGTTATAAAATACATATTTTAAATGCTTTCTTATTTTAGTTATGTGGTGAAATATTGAAATTTGAAATCATGTACCTACTGAAAGTTGATTTTTAATTTAATTAATTACTTTAATCGTATAATTCAATGAACATTAATGAATATCATAAATTAATTATACACATGACTGGTAATGATAAATTTGAATAAGTATAGCAAAAAGTAAAATTATAACAACTTTTTGTAATTTTGTTTATTTAAAGATTTTTAATGAAAAATAAATTATAGTAACTGTGCTGTGTGTATACCTGTGTATTTGATTGGCCAATTTTTATACTTTTATAATTTTCCAAAAACTAATGAACACAATGACAAAATAGATAGGTATTATCACAGTTGACACATTTTTTCTCCGTGTGCGCATTTCTTCACCCAGCTTATAATATAGTTCACCACTTTTCATTGGTCCAACATTTTGTCATTCGGATTTGAATTTGATGGTGATTAAGTAAACAAACAATTAAACATGGATTGTAATAACTTAAATCATAATAAATAATATAATTTATTAAAATTATATGTACACTATTAAATAATTAAATAGTAAATACAGGCAAGAATACATAAGATAAAATTGACCAATAAGAATTGGTGAACTACAACACAAGTGTGGTGAGGAAATATTTTTAGCGGGTTATGAGTATCAAAAATCTGTGATGATACCTATCTATTTTGTCATGAACACAATGAAATTAAAAACTGATAATAATTGCATATTTAAAATATTGAATTATTTTTATCGTTGTTACTTAAACTATTTATTCTTCTTCTTCTCCTTCGCCTTCTCTCCCAACTATTTTGGGTCTATTTATTATAAACTTAAATGAGGTTTTATTATTATTATTTGCAAACCAAATAAAAATTTAAATTTCAGCGGTGACTGATTCCACCTAACCTAACCTCGTCATAATCGAGGACCGTCTATATTGGTATAAATTTTTTATTACAATACCTATACTAGAATGAATGATGACTATCCTATTTTTTAAGGAATTGTCCCGTTGTCCCCACGAACTTTAAATAAGACGCTTTTGGAAATGAGGTGTTGTTTTTGTAAACTTTAATAGTTATTTATCAAAAATTGTTGAATGACCTTTTTATTTTGATTATTTAGTTACCATTATTATTAAACCTAGAAATTTTGATAGAAAATTATTGTGATGTTTTAGACCAGTGATTTTCAACCGATGTGCCGCGTAAAATCTATTAATAGTTTTATAAATGTGTAGTATTTACTCTTATTATCAACAGTCGATGACAAATAGTAAACAAGATTAGATCCCCGTATTAGTATTGGTATACCCATCGCATACGACTCCTGTGTTATACGTTGCGTAATATTGTATTGTATGTATTATAATATGTAGTGTTTGTTTTAATAACAAATAGGTATATTTTCAATAATTCAATTTAATTTAATTATTTTTAATTATAATTATAATTTTTATAATGGATAAATTTTTAATTTGTTCTGTAGACAGCACTTCGGTGAGTGAATAACCCGAGAAAAAAACTAAATTAAATATCAGACGTTAATATCATGATGATTATTTAAACATAGTATTTTCTTGGTCTGGTAATGTAGATGATCCTCGTCCATGGTGTCTCGTATGCGGTGATAAACTGTCAAATGAATCAATGGTCCCCAGTAAACTAAAATATCATTTTTCCATCAAGCATTCTCATTTGGTAGATAAAGATGTTTCATATTTTCAACGTTTACTAAAATCAGAAACTCAATAATCTGTAAAAATTACAAAAATAGTAACCATTTCTGACAAATCTTAAAAAGCTACTTATCTAGTAGCAGAGCTTGTAGCTAAACAAATGAAACCACACACAATAGCAGAAACACTGATTTTACCGGCTTGCCGTGAAATAGTGAAAGTACTTTTTGGCGAAGACGAAAAAGAAGTGCTAAAAATTCCTATATCTGACAATAACCATTAGTAGACGTATAGAACACATGTCTGAAGATATTGAAGAACAAGTATTGAAACAATCCTGCCATTCTCTATTGTTTGCATTACTAGATGAGTCAACTGACTTAAGTGGACAAACAACTTTTGGTATTTATACGCATAGTTACCAATGAAGATATTGTGAAAAATTTTTTTGTTATAAAACACTTCCTGAGACAACCAAAGGAGAAGACATCTTTGAAATTATGTACCATTATTTGAAATTTACCATGGGATAAATGTATTGGAGTATGTGCCTACCGATGAAGCTCCAGCAATGATTGGTTCAATCAAAGGCTTTATTTCTTTTGCCAAGAAAAAAAATGAAATATAATTGTTAACCATTGTTTCCTTCATAGAGAAGTCCTTGTGACAAAATCATTGGCGGGTGACTTAGGGGAAGTTTTAGATAAGTCGTGAAAGTAATAAATTATATTAAAAATAGTTCACTAGTCAAGGTTATTTGAAAAAATTTGGGAAGCAATAGATTCAGATCACTCAAAATTGATTTTTCACAGTGCAATAAGTGTCAGTGTCAAGAGGACATGTTTTATCACGTTTTTATGATTTGAGTAAAGAATTAATTGTATTTCTAACTATTGAAGAATCGAAATTTGAGTTTCTTGGAGATGAAGAGTGGTTGAACAAAGTTTCTTTTTGAACATCTGAATAAATTAAATACAAATATGCAAGGTCGTAACAAAAGTATCCTAACATCATTTGACAAAATTATGGCTTTTAATGAAAAATTGACTTCCATTGAAAAATGGAAAACTCGTGTTGATAAAAAAAATTTGATAATGTTCCCATGGACGGTAAAACGAGATGTAGATGCTAATCTCGTATCATTAATAGGCGACTCTATCATGTTACTGAAAGACAAAATGACTAAATACTTTCCTAGCATAAATGTTGAAGAAGACTATGATTGGGTGCAAAATCCATTCAGTGTATCTATTAATAAGGTGGTTGGTTTAAAATTCACTGAAGAAGACAATCTTGTCTCACTGAAAAATTATCATTGAACTTGAAATATAAAGAAATGACTGGATTTTGGATATACGTTTGAACAAAATATCTTGAAATATCAATAAAAGCAATGACAGTTTTACTACCATTCTCCAAATTGTATCGTAACAAGGATTCTCAGAACTCACAACAATAAAAAGTAAAAAAAGAGAACGACTTCAATCCGTAGAAGAATTTAGAGTAAGCTTATCAACTGTTCATTCTCGAAATAAACACTTATGCACCACACGTCAAGCACAAATATCTCATTGATCATTGAAATAAATATTGCTGCTAATATAATTATGTTAAAAATAATAAAAATCAAAACGTATGTTTGTCAAACCTTTTTCATCATTGCATTAATTTATTTCACAATTATTAACCATGTAGAAAGTCTAGTAATTATCGAAGTCTAGTATTTTTTTTATATATATAGGTACCTACTACTTACATATGTTTAATAGGTATACTATATGGATTGGTGTGCCGTGAAAATTGTGTAGGAGATGAAGTGTGCCGCATTGTTGAAAACCACTGTTTTAGACCATGGAAAGTTTAGTGAGATTCAAAACAAGTCCCCGTGGACACTAGTTGGTGACCCTTATTATAGAGCATAGATTTACTTATGTGTCCATATTGAATAGATATAAACTACGAAGTAAGAATAGGCCCATATAAGTGTGTGAAGATGATAATTTATTAATTAAAAGAATACCTAATACCTATATTATATTATCTTTTCTTTATACATATATAATATTTTATTAATAAATTATTGTTTTACATACAGTATAATTGAAATTGTTTATAAATATATACAAGGTAAGAATCCAAAATGATTACAAATTGAACATTTTACAAAAATATTAAGATGATGATGGTAGTACTTGTATATGGAATTTGCAAGATGGCATTCTAACTATTTCAACAGTAACAATACTTGAGATTCCAAAATTTTCTAAAGCTCCTCGAATCAGACCACATGTGAATGTAGCATACTAAAAATAAAAATGTATTTAAAATTCAAATAAATTAATACTCTTATAAAAATAAAATAAATATAGGTATATATATATACATTTTAAAAAATGCATAGAGTATTTGCAAAAGTATTATAGGTAACAACTCAATAGGTAACTATAATAATGAATACAGTAGTCACTCGATAATTCGAAAAACTCCATATATCGAACTAAACGCTAAGTCCCCTGAGAAAACCTCTATAATTAGAAAAAAATATATGTATTCCGGTCCCCTCGATAATTCGAAATGTCTGTCTGCGAGGCACACTCTATAATTCAAATTTTTTTTCCACAAACCTCAATAATTCGAATTTCTTTAAACGCGATTATATGTAAGTGTACGACGATGGTTAAATACTATTGCAGTTTATAAATGTTATTGTATCTTACCTACCTAATCTAAACTTTAATTAATAATAATTACCAAAATAAACCTCTGCAATGGGTAAACCGTTATTGAAATTGAATAAAACGTAGTCAGTCGCATTATGGGCCCCGTTAAGTATAAGTAAGTATAATAAGTAAATGTCAAAATAAACGTAATATTTTTCATCTCTCTTTAATTCGAATTAATTTTTTTTTCCCTCGATTATTCGAACACTCGGTAAATCGAATTTTTAACTGGGTCCCCTGAATTTCGAATTATCGAGTGACTACTGTATAAGACATTTTCCTCCCACGTTGGGATAAAAATATCATTTCCCCCCCCCCCCAAAAAAAAAATTTTTTTTTTAAAAATCAAATAAGTATAGGTATATATATAATATTATTGAAAGTACATAATAAACAAATAATTAAAATAATGAGTATAATTTTTACAAACACCTAGGTATAATAATTGGAAAAAATTTTAATTGAAAAGTAAAATACAATAATGTTATAATGTTAAAAATGTATAAAAAAAATGATTAACTTGAATTTTGCATAATACATTGATTTTAAATATTTAAATATACCAGTACTATTTAAGTTAAAAATTTTACAGAGTTGAGATCTCTTATAATCTATAGATTATAAAATTAGTTTTATTTTTTTTAAATTACATTTAAATATCAGATACAGTTTGTGTAAAATACTACTGTGATTGTAAGAGTTAATATTTACATGCATTAGTTAATTCGGATTAACTTCCCAAACAGAATTTCAAATGTGAATTAAGTAAGACCGATATATATTAAACCGATTTGTCACCTGTTTTTAGGCACTTCAGTATTCCATCATGTCCGCAGATTATGAGGGAGGTCTGCCCCACCGCTCAAACACTGGGTGAAAAAGTTGTGAGGGGAAATGTCTGTTTACCAATAACTTGATGATGACTTATAGTCGAAACTAGTTGTTTCCTATAATACTTTTGTGAATACTTTAGGCACATTTTTATAATATATAGGTAGGTAGGTATTTATTTTTAATTAGAAATAAAAATTTAAATAGTTGAAACAATATTTTTTATAACCTTATATTTTATTTACTTACTTTAGGCGCAGATTTAAGATACTGTGTGCCGTTAGATAGTTTACTGAAAAATCTAAAATCATTGTCATGCAAAACATAGACACCTTGATGATTGGTTCGTAAATTATCCACTTGCTTTTTATACACGCAAGACCAAAAATCTGTGCATATGAACTTTAATATTTCTAGCTCTTCTTTATACCTCGGTAATTCTTTTGTTATTCTAAATGATAAAATAGTTTCATAAAAACGTTTAATCGATAAAATAAAGTTTACCTTTCAATTAGTCGCCAACCACAAGAGTAACCCAAGTGTTCCAGTATTGATATATCCTCATCCTAAACATAATATAAAGTTATTTTAATTAGGTATGAGTCCTGCAGCCAATTCTATTCACACAGAATTTATAACCATTACCTCTGCGGACTTGGATACTAAGTACGACACAATTTCCGAGTGTAACATATCAAACAACACGTCTTCCGCTGACATTTCACTGATTTTCTTGAAAAAATTTAATGAAAATCCAGTTATACGTACACAATTTACAAGTAAAAAACAATAACTATTAACTACTGACAACTATAATCTGTTATTTAATAAGTAGAAAAACAATGAATGAATTTAATGAATAGTAAATGTATGAACTGATTGTGTATTTAGTGATTGTGACCACAGCCATGATTGTTCTGTGGTGATATGAAGCAGTAGAAAACAATATTTTTATCAATCAAGAAATTCGTAACCACAGAAAACACGCTATTCCACTGCGGCCGTGTTCGCGTATTTTGAGTCGAGCGTATGAAATTACGTTCCCCGATTGGTAAATTCATGTTATCGACCAATTGATACCACAGGTTACCGTAAAGTTGAAATATTTCAACTCGATCGACGTGTGGTTACAGCGTTTACTGCGTACCCCATCACGATTAAAGATAAACAGGTTGAACAACGAGCTATATTACTCCACAATTTACATTAACGAACAAGCCGTCTCTCTGAATCAGCTGTGAAATTCTACTACTAGCGCTCGTAGCGATTTAAGATGTTAACCACCACTATAAAACATATTTGTATTCTATATCACATTATTACGATAACATTATCAAATAACAATTATCATAAAATTTTGGCGGTAAATAGATTATTGTAAAAGTAAATTGTTATTTCATGAAAAACAATATTGTCTTGTATACAACTGTTAAGTGTTAGTTGATGTCTTTTTTATTTTATTTTGACAAATACTCATCTAATAAAATGTCTAAGGGCCGATTTCACCAACGATTTTAATCACGGTTAGCGATATTAATCACGATTAACGTTAGTTTAATCAGTGGTTGGATTTCACCACATTCAGTTACAGCTTAATCACGGTTAAACACTAATCA
>JAIPRL010010145.1:0-16148 GCA_025469235.1 Pemphigus obesinymphae
TTATATTTTACGTTTTATTATTTTCGTGTTGTTCCTCTGCATTACACGTATAGTCTCAATATAAGTATACACCCAATCACTATTGTAATTTCGCATATACCAAGTCCCAAATACTTTCTCCTCTTCCCTCCAGCTTTTGCTTAATTTCTCGATCTACTACAGATGGCGCCCAACTCGGCTTTGTCACTATTTTAACAGAGATACACCTACAATTTTCCATATAAATGAAGAGAAATCTATAAATCATCAAAATATCTTTTTCCAAACCTATATTAAAGCTTGATATTAAAACAAATGTCCTGGTCTAAAATTTCGAATTAATTCTATTATAGTTCACAAAGTTTTTTTTTTAATTCAAATTATCAAAATCACTTCTACCCAAATAAATATCACGAATAGACACATTTTAAAACAATTTCGAAATCTATTATTACGATATATTAAAATGGTCTATTATATCCCATTACATTCGAACCCTTTATATTTGACTTCTTACAGCTTCTAGAAGTCCCAAATATTTTCTCCTCTTCCCTCCAGCTTTTGCTTAATTTTTCGATCTACTACAATGTTTTTTTAAAAATATCCCAGTGTTTTGTAGAAGATGCAAACAAACAATAAATTCTTTATTATTAATAAATCCAACCACTACGGTGGAACTCTTCGCTATATTGCCCAACAACAAATTTAAATTATGACACGCACATGGTGAATAAATGCTTTAGGATTTTTTGCTATAATTTTTTATTGAACCCCTTTATACTGGCCTTTAATTTTGGCGCCATTGTCATAAGCTTGTCCAATAAAATATTTGTCAAATCATATCTAGTTATAGAATTAACATTAATAAATTCAATAAAATATTCTTTGATCCGAGGTATTGTAAACATACTTTTGTTTTCCATATCTAGAATACGAATAATTATAGAAAGTTACTCTTCTCTACTATCATTTGGTGTGCAGTCCATCATTATAGAAAAATATTTGGCTTCTTTGATATCTTCTACAATCTGTTGACGAATGTTTTGCGCTATAAGTTCAATCAATTCATCTTGTACATTTGGTGACTTAAATAATGATCGTGAGTTTCATTATTCTTTTTACCGACGAACATGTTCTTGAATAACTGGATCAAATTTTGCCATCATAGGACTAAACATTTACAATTAGGTTCCGTGTAAATTACATCAGAAGATCCCCGAAATGCATCCCCATGTTTTACCAAAAAAAAAAATTGCTGATAAAATTCGTTTAAGTACATCTTTTCAATATTGCTTTTCTTTATCTATTTTATTTTCTTTAAATGTAAATCGTCAACAGTTTCGTTTTTAATAATTCGTGTCTTTAACTCGTTCCAAGAAAGAATTATTTCTTTATGAGAAGACGAATAATGTTCGTGTTGTTCCAATTTTAATGCTATATGTGTCCAATCTGAGGTGCCATTATTAATTAAACTACCAAGGTTCGAAATTTTTAATTGTGAACTAAAAAGTTTGCAACAAAAACAATAAACTCGATCACATGATTTTCAATACAACAGCTAATTTCTTGCTATTTTTCACCATTTTTCATTGTTCTATAAAACAGATTATTACAACATTTCCTATTTTATTCATTTTTTGGATAATTTCCATAAAATAGGATTTTTTTAGATTTACTAAGAATAATTTCAACTCGCATATCATGGGTTAATGACTGTGGCCACTGCGCTGGATCACTAAAATCAATCAATCCTTCTTTGGTTTCGTTCACTATTTTATGATTAATTGTTAAGCTACTATATTTTTCGACTACCTCAATACTAATTTGAGTCACAAATTTTTTGGAACAACAAGGTTGCTCTATATCACTTTTCAACATTAACTCTTCTTCTTAATTTTTAATTTCATTCTGGACTTCAGCTACTCTCTTTGGAATATTTGAAGAAAAAACAAATTTGCTAAGGAACCGCGTTGCTTTTCTAGATTATTTTCAAGTTTTTGTTTTTTCTCTCGTTTTTGGTGGCCTGACTCAAATTGACGATACTTATCTCGCTGCCGACTATTCATTTTGAAAAAAAATCACTATTCCTAATTTACGAATTAAAAATTGTATACTATATATATATATATTGATGAATTATGATGTTATTATACAATATACAGATTAAGGTATTTTGTTTGTGCACGCTCAGAAGGTATTTAAAATCATTAAACTAGGTATTTAATTATGAAGTATATTTGATATTTTAACAATATTATTACCTGGAGAAATAAATTGTAATTTTCAAACTCCTCTTCAAACAGTTTGGACGACAGTTCAAATGTTATCGTTACTCGTTAGCACACAAATTCTCAAAATAGGTACCTACGTTAAATTGTACGTATAGTTATCATAGTATAGACGGCATATTATTTAATCACTAATCAGACGCGTTGATGACTGACGATGTGATAGAATATGGTCGCGATATCAGGTAATGACTAATAAAATTAAATTTAAGAAAAGCGATAAGATAATCTTTCTAGGAATTTACCGTGTGGCGTGCCATACGGATCGACGTTAACGCATATTTAATATAATATAATGATATTGTTTTGTTTCATTACAAGATTACATAATATTTTTCAATGTAAATTTTAAGCGCGAGGCCCAGGAAAAATGTCCCGTTTTGCCCCCCCCCATAAGCGCAAATTGCAGGGGGGGGCTAAGGGGGCTTGGCCCCCTCTCAAAAATTATAATTAGCCACCCAAATTTATAATATAGATATAATATACTTATAAAAACCATTAAAACTTTGTGTTAAATTTTAAGATATTTTAAACGGAGGGGCGCATATTCAATGTATAAATAATCAGGGCTGAAGCCCCCCCCCCACTAAATTGAACTAATTTGAGCCTATGCCCCCCCTCTTAACGCTGGCCCTGATTATCATATACGATCAATATACGGTCAACTCGAAGAGGATTCGATGCGGATACCGTAAGATCCCGCCACCCACAAACAAGGTTCAACCGTAATGAGTTACTTTAATCTAGCCAAATGTCTTTATTTTGGACAGTGATGACGAGTACATCAGAAGGATAACATCGAGCTCTGCGTATAAGGGGGCCTAGAATACTAATAACTGTGTCGGATGTACAAATCATCCATCAAACATCTATATGGTACTCCAGACATAGGCATCCGGAGGGTTTGGGGGAAGGCCTCCAATCCACCATCGGCCAGCCCCATATTAGTCTGACTCGGCAACTAAAATCATTGGTAGAGTTTCGATTCGGGCTGACCCACCGACGTCAACTATAACCCCAGTTGGTACCACGGGAACGAGGTTGAGGGGCCTAGTTTGGCTGAAACGTGATGGTCATAGTACCTCAAGAACTATAGACGCAGTTACCATCGCGATTCGAAAAATCTGTCCAATTGTGCAATTTCTAGAACGAGCTACTCTGGCCCTCTCAAGTACAGTGCTCGCACACTAAGGCGAGGTGGTCAGTTTTAGTCGTCATTTTTACTCATTCACCTTAATATTATCATTGATTATAAATGGTAAAATCTATGCTCATTGCTCAATGATATTACACACCTTAGGATGATAGTATTAAATACATGTACAAATGGAAAAGGATATGAAAAACTGTAACAATCAAAAAATGTCAGTACCTATACCTACATTTTGTTAAAATTCGAGAAATTTAATTTACTAATGTGCGTACTATGTCTGCATGGGAACCAACTCGGACACTCAGTCAAATATAATAGTTATATGACCCGGACATGTATGAAAAGACAATTCATTGTGAAATAATATAATACCTTATTTTTTTTCTCCTTCGCCTTCTCTCCCAACTATTTGGGGTCGGCCAAAATAAAATAATATATTTGCTAGCGGAGGATCGAGTGCCGTCGGTATTAATATAATAACGTCGTTGCAGTGGCTACGATTAAACGTAAACATGCGAAATAATATCGACGGTGTATTATATGTGTAAATATTTGCAATTTATAATTTATATATTATACATAGATAACACGTAAATAAATAATTTTTAATAATCACATGTATAATAATGTATAGAATCTATAAACAATAATAACTTCTCGTATAATATACAAATATAAAAAAATATATATATATTTAGTAAATAATAAAATGAAAATATTATAACTATTTATAAATATAAACTATAAATGCAGTAGGTATGTTTAAACACTTATTTCAAAATTTTGTTAATTGCAGATGTTTCAGAAAACGAAATTTTTCTTTCATTTGAATTTTCGATGTAATATATTGAGTCAATTATGAATTATTACTTGTGTTTTTAATTTAAACACGTAAAATTGCTGTTTATTTTTTTTTTCTAGTGGGAAGTTGATATAATTATTTTTAATTAGACACTGCAGTACGGGCCATGAAACAATAATTTAATTGATTGTTATTTTGTTAAACACGTTTATTATTTCATAAAAAAAAAATGTATTAGTAATATTTAATCTCTAAAAAAGTGTTATGTACCTATATACACTTACTGAGAATTTTATACGGTTTCTAAGGAAATCATTAAAATAATAGTATGTATAAATTATCAATACGTTTACTTAGCATACACCTAATACGATTGTGCGCGTATACTTTTGGATTAAAATTACGCGCGGTAACCTATTTCCGTTCGACGTTACCACCACCCAATAATAAGATATAATGTTCTAAGGGTCGTAACAGATATGACCGGCTTTAGCCGGCCGACAAATTCAAATATTACTATATTATATAGACAAACACTTTAATTACTAATCTAATGTTTATCCGGTAGAGTACATACAATTTATACAGTATTTCAGCCCGTGTAATTTTACGATATTATACGTATATATTTATACAATATATTATTATAAATAATTGATTGCATGTTGGGTTTCTGAAAAGTGTGGCCTTGCACTGTACGAACTATTATTTTTCTTATTAGGTGATTAGGTATTTTCCATACTCTGTTAGATATATGAACTTTCAGAAATTAAATGTACCCATATGTTCTATGAGTTATCATTTTTCTCCATGATTATTTTTCGTGCAGCTCAGTTGGTTACTGTCTTTTTTGTCCATTGTGTAAGTACGTATTTGAATATTGGGGTGTGTGTGTGTGTGTGTGTATGTGTATGAGCTGTAGACTCCAAGAAAAGTTGAATACTGATAATAACATAACAGTGACAAAAGCTATTATAGGTATAAACGATAATAAATAATAGTCTCTTTTAACTATAAACTTGAATCATAAAATTTAATAAAACACATAAAAAAAAAAAAACAATGATTCAAGGTAAGTAACGAAATATGATTTTCACGTATCTAAGTACATATACCTATAGTTACAGGCCATATAAATATAGGTGCCTACTATCAAGTTCATAGGTAAACCTATGTCCAATAATAAATAATAAAATAATATAGTATAATATAAATACTAAAATTTCATTCATAAAAATATTATTTAAAATATTTGTAATAAAATAAAGTGAATAATTAAATATCTATTTATATACACATTAATCAAAAATGCATATGTGAACCATATCTAAATTATACATCATATCTATAATATATAAAACCACAGTATGATTATATACTGTATAATAATAATGAATGCTAGGAATTTGTGTAAGAAATGAAACAGATTTTGGGCTGCCGGTCGGCGTAAACCGGCTCGTGTGTTTACTCTCATTTAATCCTATAGAAAAAAAAAACCAGTCGTCTATTTCGGCCCTAAAAGTTCATATAACCCGACCAGTTCATCTGCGCCCTTGGCGACCGTTACGTTTTTAAATTTGTTTAATTAAAATTGTGGAAGCACAGATATGTTACCTACATACTTTTTTTGAGGTTATACTTTCGGCAAAATACTGATTACCCAATAATATCCACGATAATTTAAAAGTCGCACATTGTAGGTATCACACATTGTTCAATTGATATTTTTGAACCTCTGATCTGATCAAACGTGTGACGTCACCGCAGAGCCGTAGCAAGATTCGATAGCGCTCTTGGCAAATAACCGAATTTCCGCCCCTAAATTGGTAATAAAGAAAAAAATCAATTTTTTGGAGTTGCGAGGCGCAACATTTCTTAGAAATCTAGTTAATAAGCAAAAGAAAGAAAGTCATCAACTTACTTTTACAAGATTTTGCCCGTTGAATTTTCGCCTCCCAATTATAGAAATTTAGGAGGATAGATATCACTGAATTTCGATTTTTGCCCTCCCCCTTTTCTGTTCCGCCCTTGACCCGGGCCAGTTTCGCCAAGCCCTTGCTACAGTTCTGCGTCACCGAGGGCGCAGATGAACTGGACGGGTTATACCTATATATAGGTACATTCCAAGATAAATTACTTCATTTTTCGTAATTTTCGAGTTACATTATTATACATAATATATATATATACACCCACGATGGGTAAGTACTAAGTATATAAAATAAAGTATCGATAAATTAAAATAATTGCCGTTTTTTGTTGTCGTATATTTAGTAAAAAACCAATCAACGACGTACGAGACATTTTATCGGAGAGGAAAAATTACTTTTTTGTTAATAATTTTAAACACTGATAAATAATTTTAAAAAATGGCGGTAAAAAATACAATATTGCTCCTATAATTTATTATAAACCCGAATCACCAAACAAAATATATTTTTAACTGCGTAGGTAGTGCATATAGTAATTACGCTTTTGAAATTTCAATAACAATGTATAATGTTATCAAAATATTCAGTGCTACCTAAAGACGACAGATTAGTTGGCGCTGAAGATGAATAGAACAGTTATAGAAATACGTATACTCGGTTAAAAGTGTCTTATTTTTTGTGATTAATTGGGTTTACAATAAATTACAGTATATCAGTCACAAATGCTCAAGTTTAAATACGTGTCGTTTTCGGTATATTGTATGTATATAGTACCTTTTTTTATTATTTTGAACTTAATAATTTCAGATATTATGAAAAATATAATTCAATAGGCACAATAAATAATAATAATCTGGTAAAATTAAAAACGTTTTTTTTTTTTTTTTACGAACATCGTACATATATTTCACCCCAAGTCTATTGTAATACGCTCGCAATCATAATATGATAATATTGATAATAATTAATGTAAATATTATAATATGATGATATTAAAAAAATGTCAATCGTACTTTACCGTTTTACTTATACTGCAGGAATTTTAATTTTTATAATCAGTATTGAACACCGATTTAACTTATCATTATTATAATAAGTACCTACATATTATTACCTATATATATATATATATATCTCGACCATACCCTATAAAACTGTTAATTATCGTATCTATATTTGACGAATAATTGTATTTATCGCTGATGACTGTTGTCTTTAAGGAATATGATATTTAATGTATTTTAAATGAAAATACTGTAATATATATTATAGTTACATGGGAACTAACAAAATATCGCGTTATTTAATATACTTTATTACAAGACTTCTGCAATGTATAATAATGCTTACATTTCATTTGTTATGTGAGACCCCGATAAGCTTGATGTTATTATTATTCATTCCACGCATATTAGGGTTTCTTCCAAAACTCAACGTTGTTTAATCAAAATGATAAAATACATTCCGAAACTCAACAGTTTGATAATATTTTATTGCTAGATCTTGTTCCAAAACTCAACGTTACCAACTAAATTTCTATCGGATCCAACGTTTATTTTACCGATTTTTTTTATTGATATTTCTTATCAGTAATCAGTATCGGAGAGTTTATGATAACACTGACTACTGAGTTCTTTCTAATTTCTATTATTATTTATAAATCCGTTATTCTAAGTCAATTAATTTATTTATTTTTTCTAAGTTTATCTACTATTATTCAACATTTTAAAATAAATAGTTCATCTGCTTCTGATGAATTTTTTAGTAAATCACACTCAATATTTACCCTTTTAAAATTAATAACACATTGTATGCTTGCACAAATAATTGTGTCATTAAATAATAAAATTCATATTATATTATTATATTAATTATTATATAAAATTGTTTAAAAGTATACGTAGGTAGGTGTATAAAGTATGAACTAAATAAAACTATAAATTATAAAACGTAAAAATGTATATTTTGAAAATATTTAAATGTATACGTGATAGTAGGTACCTATCATTTTTGATAATATTTGCAATCATTTTATCATGTTCCATTATTCAACGAAATATAAATATTTCGGTATACCACAAGTCCACAACCTTCCAACAGATCTATCGTTTAGTTGAATTTTGGAAGGCAAGGTTAGTTTGTATTTTAGATTCTGAGCGTAGCGAGGGATCTAGTGGTTTTACAATGATGTTTATTATTTTTTTTTCTTTTAACACTTTTTCTACCAGAAGGAGTGCTTCGATCTTTACAAGCTTACCCGGTTTCCGGTAGCAAATTGCATCTAGTTGGTACTTTAAAAAGGTCATTTTTAGATTTTCTCAATAGTTTTTTAATGTGTAAGGGAAAATTACTAAAAACATGACGAAAAAACGGCAAAAATACGATTTCGTCAAATACAGATTTTTCATTTTTTTGTAATTTCAAAAATAATGACTTTTAAATCTTGAAATTTACATTGAATATTGAATTTAGTAATATATTTGCGTTGATTAAGTTTTTTTAAACATTTTTTTGCAATTTTGAGCTATTTATAGATATTTTAGATTTTGAGGTTCTAAGTCCTAAAAGGGGTTTTAAGCCTAAACATTTTATACAGCATAAATATACATTACTCTAACTAAATTCAAAAAATCTCGAAAATCTGTAGTCATAATTTTTTTTTATAGTTATTTAAATTTTTTCGACAATTATATTTCATAATTATCAATTTTGAGGTATTTAAGTCTAAATAGTTGGTAAAATGAGATTTTAACACCTGAAAAAATTTAATAGAACGTTAGTCGTGCATTAATTTAGCTAAATAAAAAAAAACCGACGAAAAAAAAGTATTTTAGATTCTGAGTGTAGCGAGGGAGCTAGTGATTTTATAATGATGTTTATTTTATTTTTTTTTTTTTCTCTGTTAACAAATTTACTACCAGAAGGAGTATTCCGATCTTTATAAGCTTACATGATTTCCTGTAGAAAATTTCATCTAGTTGGTACTTTAAAGTGGTCATTTTTCGATTTACTCAACAGTTTTTTAATGCGTAAGGAAAAACTACCAAAAAATGACGAAAAAACGGCAAAAATACGATTTCGTTAAATTCAAATTTTTCATTTCTTCGTAATTTCGTAAGATCATATTTATTTCTACATTTGATCTTTGATGTAATGTTAAACATAGGTAGGTACTGAGTATATAACTAATATTAAGAGTTATGAATACTACACCGAAGTTACGCTTAGAATCGTTTTATTCAATGCAATTTTCATATTGGGGGATTTACACATAATATTGTCTAAAAAAACGTATATAAAAGCAAAACAAAAGTCATCAACTTTTTTGTTCAATCAACTTCTCCCAAAAAAAAGTAAAACAAAAATAAATCATAAGACAACAATTTTGAAACTCATTTATATCAAATTATAATAAAACGTTTGTATTTTTTTGGGAAGCTAAGCCCTTATAGCCTCCTCTTAGTTACGCTTAGGGCTACCATATTGCAAGAAAAGTCAAAATGTAGTGTTGTCAAAATCTTCCCATCATTCCCTCAATTTCTAGTCGCCTTGGACGGCCCTACGAATTCTCGAAAGTTTTTATAATATTTTTTCTTTATACATTTATAATTTAAGTAAGTACCTATATAATAAATTTGCCCGGTGCTATTTTCGTGATTTTCTCCTTTAGGTAATACCTATGCTTTTAATTTTTACCAACTATATTTAATTTCTAACTAATTTTAAAATTTCCTATTACAGGTAACCGATTCTTTCCGTAAACACGCACAAGAAAGATTGGATTTTTGAGTAGGTATGCGGTTTATTTTAATAATTAATATTCTCACGGTGAATTATTTTTTTCTCTCGGGAACTGTGCTGATTACGTAATCGTGGCGAAGCGTGTGAATTCGCTGTTTCGGAACGACTATATTAAGCATAGCTGTGTCCTATACCTATATAGGAAATTGAAAAGTTTTGCACTTGGTAGATATTTCTGCATATATACATTGAATAGATACGTACGATTAATAAAACGAGAAATTCATAAACACAGATATAACGTACCTAAGCAAGAGTGCAAGAGTAGGTTAGGTACGGTTGAAGTTTAACTTTACATAACATATATTATATTAATCGATATAGACAGTGTATACACAAACAATTATAGTAGTTATGATGTCTAACGATCACGCGATATACATTTCGATGGTCTGCAGTATTAACCTTCGACTGACATAATAATATATTATAATACGCTTTTAATGCAAATGAATAAAATAATCAATTGTTTCAACGAATACATATATATAGATATAACTACCTTATAAATTATAATTGACATTTGATTAAAACTTGTAATGTTATCTTTGTATAAAAGTTATAATTTTGAACAATTTTCCCATTTGAATAATTTTAAAACCTAATTTTACAATGATATTTTGTCCACCCGAAAGAAATTCAATACTCAGTTTTCGGTAGAGTATGGGTAAATCATGATCCAAGATGTGATGTAATGCTTACACTATACACCTAGGTACATTATTTCCTGATAATCGGAGGGAATTTGACCCCCCCCCCCTAAACCCATCCCTGCGTTTGTCTCTAAATTTACACAAGTACATACATTATAATATTAAAAAACATGTCGAAGCTAGATAAACTGATAGTGATAAAATGCTTTGAAAGGAATAAGTGAAATGGCAAGAATCGAGGACGTGAATGATCGGGATCGCTGGAGAACTTTGGTAAAAACTAAAAAGGCCTAAATGGTCTGAAAAGTAAAACAAACAATAAATACATTATATTGTGTAATAAGAGTTTTTCTCCGATGTGCAGACAGACGTTTATTACAGGTGGCCTGTCGTTATCAGATGGAATTTTATCAAGTAGGCGTTTGTCATGCTTCGCTAAGTTATGTATCGTGTTACAAAACGAAGAAAAATACAGTATCAATTATATATACAGTATGTTAAAAGATTGACAAATAACATAAACGTATACGTAACGTTATTATATTTACTTAACATGACGCGTATTATAAATTATTTAAACTTTCTTTAGAATTATACAATTGTCTTACATTTTCAAAATATAGTAGTCTTATTTTGTTTATATAACTACTAATGAGTTATTCAAGCAATTATTATTATGAATTTTGATCTACACTGAACTAAGTATAACAGTATGGTGTAGCCAAGGGGGTAGGGGGGGGGCTGAGAGGGCTGCAGCCCTGCCCGAAATTTCAGGTAAATTTAAAAATTCTTTCAATGTCCTGTGAACATATTACGTAACCATATATACTTAAATTTAAATTTATATGGAGGTCGATGCAAAAGTCTAAAATGTTAGTTTACAGATTAAAATTTTTTTTTTTCCTATTTTCTTACCTTATTGGTTTTTAACAAAATTTTATAATATTCCATATTCAAGTGTTACGTATCGGTCGTATTTATATATTATTGTCTCCTTCACTGTTTTCACTCACACACCCATATACACAATATGTTGTTGTTCGGGCTGTGGTTTTCGTTTTTCGTACCATTTTGTACGTTGTTGTTGTGTACAGTGCGTACTTGTATGTGTTACGCATCATACAATAAATATATTAAAATCAAATGAAATGTCTGAAAAAAGAAAAACTCTAACCTTACTGGGTTATTTTACAAAAAATACAAGTACCTATATAAAGTATAAAGTTCATTTCATTTAGTAGATCCAACTAATACGTTTTAAAAACAAATTACTATAGGTATCTACCTATAATATTAAAATGTACTTTAATATAAATAATGTACCTATAAGTATATAAAATTAATTGAAATGGAAATGTATAGTTCATTAACAAATTATAAAAATATAGAATCAAAATAAACCTATGGGTTAAGACCCCTATCTGAATTTTCCGACCAGGCAGTTAACTCTTAGATCCACCACTGCATAGCATCACATTTTTAATATGTTATTGTACATTTTATTAATACAAAAAAGGAAATTCATAATTCCCTCGATTCTTTCTTTTAAACTTAAGGAAATTAATTTTCTAGTATCTATTATAAAATATAAGTAAGTATATTATAAAATCAATATAAAGGGTTACTAATAATTAAATTAATTACGCAGTTTAACAAGTGAAAATATGTACAGAGACCAAACCTAAAAGTACCTATAACCACGGCATTGGTATATTAAACGTATGGAGGATAACCCTCCTCTATATAAAAAATTATCAGCCTCCCATACAAATAAAAATCCTGGCTACGTCACTGAAGTATAATATCAATATGTATATTGTATAGGTACACATCAAAAAATAGCTACGTAAATAATGCTAGTCATTATCATTTATTTTTGATTCGTCTTTCTATGATATTTTTGAGTGGATATAAATGAGAAATGTAAAATTTATATATAGATAAAATTTTATAAATTCATAAAAAAAAAAAACAATTATGCAATAAAAAAAAAATATTGGATTTAGACCAATTATTATTTATATTTTATTTTTAAAATGCATATAAACATTTTTCAATTGGAAGATTTTAATTTTTCTTGAAATTTTCTTAAATTTTCCTATTTGGAGCCACTTAAAAATTACCGTGCTAACATATAGCAGAATTAATATGTTACGAGTATAACTTTTATAAATTATACTAAAATTAATAAAAACAATTTTTTGTTGATAACTATAAGTAATTATAATTGAATAAATTTTACTTATTTTATTTCATTATTTTTCATTTATTAAAAATTAAAGTATTATATTAAAGTATGAGTAATACAGTACAATAAATCGAGTAGGTACCTACATAAAAAATTACTTTACTTATGTCCAACTTCAATTATTTTATTTTTATTTTATAGATTTATATTATTTTAACTCACGGTATGATAGATTATGTGTGCAGCGAGTTGTGCACACAATGATGCTGTACACACATTCTGAATAATAAATACTGTTATTTCATTATTTATCAACATTCTTTCATTATCAATATATTATTGTATATTGGGAATTGCTCAGGTCTGAGATGATGATAAGCGCTTTGCAGGTATTCTCGTATTAGTAATCAACTGTGTCCAATGAATATAATTTAAATCCCGGTTCAAACCTCGTATTATATCGTTTTTTCATAATGTTTGTATAGAAAAGTTGAAATATTTCTACAATTTTCTTATTTTTCAAGATATATTCAAAAGTAAATATTATGTATCCTGCATTGTTTAAAACATTCTCCCCTTCTACCATATTTCTGGTATAGTTGAAGTAGAATAATGAAACAAAGAAATTTCAGATCAAATTTTTTTATACCCATTTTTAGGTGTAAAAATATATTAAATTATTAAATAAAAATATTAAATATGACACGTGATACATAAAAAGTGAACATTATTTAATAAATCATAATAACCTAAGAAAAAGCTAGGATAGCTAATAAATTTTCTAAACTTGTTAAATTAAGTTAATATAGATAAGATTACCTATACCCGGCTACCCAATGTCAATTGAAAGTTAAGAAGGAATGTCTACTGTCTACTAACAGACAGAAATGCTTTATGAAGAGTAGGTACATACCTACTATTAAAAATGATGTGAAAAAAAGGCATTTTAGTATATTCTAAAAACTATATATATTTAAAATATTTTTTTTCAAAATTTATTTTATTTTATTTGCGTGTCGTTGTTTCTTGAGTTTTGACCAAATTACAAAGTTTAAAATTATCAAAATTCTGCAAATAAAAACATTAATCAAATTTTCTGTGCACACACTTATTTTTTGTTATTATTTTTTTTTAATCAATTATAGATTTTCTGTATAATTTTGAAAATAAATGATTAAAAAGTTATTTCAAAATAACTAATTTCGTTCAGGTATTTCTTAAAAGGATACCCAGTACCCACATGTCAAAAAACTGCTTTGCGAGAAAAATGATTACCCGGGCTGTAGTCGTAATTAAAAATTAAAATGCTTACACAGTATTGTAAGCCAAATTATCTGTTTTATCATCGTTCTTTTAAAAAATTTAATAATAAAATAAAATAATAAAATATAAAAATATAAATCTTAAAAAGTTATTAATTTTGTATAAACCATTTAGGGAATAATATAAATTAATATTATTTTTATCGAATTTAATTTTTGAAAATTTTTTAGTGGCAATTTATCTATTTAAATGCTACTAAAACTACTGTTAATTTTATTTTTCAATTCAATTAAAAAATTTTTAAAAAAGCCTGCAATTGTGTACTGCGATATTCTACATGTATATTTCAACATTTTAATCTCTAATCACGTAAAAGTCTATCTAAAACCAAGTTTTTTACCACTGTGCGCTATTTTTAATTTGTCACGATGCATGTCGATTCCCAATAGCTAGTAAATTGGTATCTACATATTATATTTTTACAGAATAAATACCTTTTACTTGTTTTTGTGAGTAGTCTAATCTAAATGATTGTCGTTATGGACCTACAGAGGAATATATTATGCACTTATTTTTGAAGGTTCTAGAATAATTACCTATTGTATCCCATAGGTAATTATATTGCAACATCTTTGTTACATTTTTTAACGAAAACTATAAATATAACCTTATTTATATGAAATAAATGTGTAAAAAATACGAATATAACTGCAATAATAAATAAACTATAATGTTATGATGTTATGTTCAATGTCGAGTCAAATAATTTAGCTATGAAATATATAAAATAATATTTACCTATACGTGTAGAGAAAATTATACTTTTGCTTCTGGTATACTTAGGTTTTGTTTCATTATAATACTAAATATACACGCAAATAAATATTAAACATAGTATGCCTATAAAATGTTATTTATTTTACAAACATAAACTAAACATTTTCGATTTCAAAATCAATTATTATTTTATTTATGAAACTAATATTTTTTGAGTTCCTACATCTATGTTTACGTCTATATCTACCTATATGCATTGTACATGCTATAATATACACTGTTATAATGGTTGGCCTATAATATTTTATATTTTATTTTAATAGTTTTTTCATTTTATTATTAGAAAATTCATAAGTATTCAAATTATAAACTATAATATCCTATTAGGTATCGTTTGAAATTATCATCTATTACAGAAAATAACTTTTTAATTATGTTATTTAAATTAGTGAAAATTAATTTAACTTAAGTCAGATTCTCATTTATAATATATAGTTATGTAAATTGTATTATAAATTAAACGATTTTATATTTTTATATCAAAACAATTATTATTATTTTTTTTTCATGTTATGTGTAATGTTATATATAATTGTTTACTATATTATTACTTAAAAACTGTAAAACTAAAATAAATATGTAATAAAAAATACAAAATTAGCTACAATATACCTATAGTATTGTTATAATTTATAATATATATATATATAAGAATGTGTACAAAGAATCACTTTTATTTACAGTTAAGCATTTCTTTATTTTGGTGTCACACTAAACATAATAATATAATATGTATATATGTTAGTCTCTGTCGTTTGTATACTGTCTAGCTAATCAATTATTTATCTTTCATTATAGAATTGTATTACAAAGAACTACACTAAAGTATGTAATGCAATACTCCAACAACGTCGTCCAAAGATATTATTCATTTCTAAAACTATACACAGGGCAGATATACGTTAATACGAGTAAACGTTATAATAATATTATATGTCATATGCAGTATAATATTATGTAGTGTAAATGTATAATATATAAGTACCAACTACATTATTTATTTTAAATATTAAAAATAAACGAATTACAATTGACGATATTAAATTTAAATATAATAATTGAATGTTAACGAATTCAAAAAGCTTAGGTATTCTGCGAGCGTGCTAAATTCCCGGTTTTTAAACGTATTAAGAGGCCGCAACACCTGCGATTTTTAAGGGGTTCTGTATAGGCAATTTTTAAGAAATATTATGAAAAATAAATATCTAACAATTTAAAAATATTTATGTACATTTTAAAAATAATCTAAAAAT
>JAIPRL010010146.1:0-16148 GCA_025469235.1 Pemphigus obesinymphae
AATATATTATATTATTTCATATTATATGTAATAAGTAAATAGTAATAAGATATCAACTCTAGCCTCTATCGAGAAAATGTTCAGCGTCAGCCTTTGATGGCGTCAGGTAGTAGGCGTATAGTATTGGATGCTAATGATGGGGTGGAGGCGAATAGGTCGATGGCGACATAATAATAAAGTTCGATAATATTTTTTTTTTACATTTTTAAAATGTTAAAAATTAATATTGGTTGTGGCGGCGAAGTGTCCGGCGGCGAGTCGGTAGCGGCGAGATGTCCGGATCCGTAATACTAGTCTCCAATTATAATTATGTTTCAAATTATTTACCACAATTTCATAAGAAGTCGACCAATTTCACCAAATGATGCACAGAAACAAAATAAATTAAAGTTTATGGAAATACAATCAAAATATCTAATTTTAAAGAAAAATCATAATTACAATTTCCAAGTTCAAAGATAATTACACATAACGAAACGGAAGTTATGTTATTTTGTAATTTGGACACCTAAAGGTAAATAATATACTTAATATTATTTTTTTTTTTTATTCAGACAAGATGTAAATTTTTTTAAAATAGTATTAATTAAATTTGTTAATATTTTTAATTCACATATTAGGAATTACTGTGGATAAAATTTATATCATGATGATGAATTCTAGAGGTATAAAATGGAAACATTATTAGTAGTTTTACTTAGATAATTTATTACTAGAAATAATTGATCCAAAATTTTCTCCTGACAAGTAAAATATCTTGTTCTATGTAATATTATTTTTAAATAAATTAATTAAACTATTTCATCCTAGTCTATTTTTGTTTTTACTAAATTCAAGATAGACGATAATAAAATACGAAAAAATAAATATAGTTTTTTTTTTTTTATCTCGTAAAATGTGGCGGTTTGCCGAATGAAGCAAGTGAGGCTCAGCCTCACCTATTAAATGTTTGCAATATTGCAATAAGTAGAACCCATTATAATTAATAATATAATATTAAATTATTTTATTATATTACATAATTTTCAAGCATCTCGAAATTTCTAAAAAAATATTGCTAATATTTTTTTTATTAATTATTGGTATCAAATATTAAATGATAACCTTAGAGGGCACGTCCTGGCACTGGTATGGCAGCGGACACCCGAGCTGCAAAAAATGTTCAACTCTGACTCGCGCACAGAATGACGGTTTTTCGGAAGTATCTTTAACCTCAAAATGTATTTTATACAAATTAAAATTATTATCAAGGAATTTTGTTTTCTATAAATAATTTCTGAGTTTAGTTAGATTTTAACATGGTCAAAGATAGACTACTTTGAATTTCAGTTAGAGAATTTAATTTATATAGTTATTGTCAAAATGTGAGAAACAGCAATAAAATGTAAGTATCTCAGATTATTCCGATTACATTGCTCTATTTAAAATTATAATTAAATGCTTATAACTTTAGATACCTATTTGATATGGCAATATCATAAAATTATAGAAGTTTTATGTCGTGCGAAGGCAATTGTTTGTACAACCATATATGATCGTTGGATAAAAAGTGTCCGTCACCTTCATATACCTCCAGTCATAGATGTTGCGAAGAATCAATTAAGAAGGAATATTGGGCTAGCTGGAACCTCTTCCGGGAGAACAACTAATTCGATTAGACAATTATACAACAGTGAAATAGTGTCGTGAGTATAATAAAATATATAGGTACTTAATTAAAAAATTTGAAATGAAAATAATAAAAGATTCAAAATTATTCTATTGCACTATTAGAATATGTTTGATGTTTTCAAAATTAAATAAATGACAATTATCAGATAGTAATTATGTGTACAATAGAAATGAGCCTAATCAGAAGTACTTAAGTCATCAGGAAAACACTTAAAACTTTTTTAATATTCTCCAGTATGGTCTTCAATTTGTTTTTAATTTCACGTCCAATCATATTTGAAACTGATTCAACTGTAATATCTAGGTATATCTTATAATCAGGACAGACTTATATAGCTCTAAAATACTACAAAATATGCAAGCATATATGCAATATGCACTTAAAATTAATTTTGTATTATTAAAAGTGTATTAAAGTGAACTATTTTAATATTTTGAACTTAGTGAAGAATATAATGGTATTAAAATAATAGGTACGTATATTTATTTTGTTTATAGTGTTACAACTTGCATATAATGAATAGGTAAATAAATGAAACAAAAATTTGGCTCTTAATGTATCGTAACCAATAATACGAGGTTATAAATAAACTCAAATTGTGTCCATCGTGGTAGCGTTAACGATAATTTTATTTCAGCTGTACCCATATTAAAAATATATATATAGAGAGAGAAACCAAAATAAAATATGGAAACAAAAGTCCAAAAAGATAGAAATATGCAACAAAAAGTTTAAAAATGAGAAATATGGCCTAAGAGTAAAATAAAAATCTAAAATATGCATTTATATGCAAGTTATAATAATAAAAAAAATATAAGTTACAAATCTTCCTTCTTCCACATATAAAACATTTATTTCTTACTCTGCTATTTTTGTGCCTGTATATAAAAAAAATATGCAAATGCTATAAGTCATCTGCCCTACTTATAATTTTTATTAAGCTATGTAGACTGTGCCTTACGGTTTTGAACTTATAGAAACTTATAGAATCATCCAGAGTTACAAAATTAACGTTAAGATCAATTTAATTCGTTTTTACATGATAATCAGTCATATGATTCTGTGCTTCTTCAATTAATGTAGCATAATATTACTTTTGGTCCATAGTAACATTTTTCAACATGTTAAAAAAATAAATAGCAGCTTTTAACCATATACATACCCCATCTAGTCAATAGCGGTTGTGGGTGGTAAAGGAATGTTCAGTTCCATTTCTGTGAAATACTGGGTATTTTAAAAATATTTTTTTGACATTTGATATTAGGTAATTGATTTTATCTACCTTTTTGGAAAGTGTCCTGTATTTTAGTAAAATATAATAATAAAAAATTTGTTATTTTTCTCAACTAGTAGAAAGTTGGTAGAAATGACTTAAATTACAAAAAATGACAGGAAGCCAAAATATGCAAATAGGTAGTTTTATAAATTTGTATGTTAATAAAACATTTTAGCTAAGAAAGTATCAGGTAATAGTTGAAAAAAAAAATGGAAAAGGCATCAACTTATGTTTAATAACTATGAAATTATGTAATAATATTCTTTATTGTGTATTATAGATATTCAGATGGTGCATTAAATCGTTTTTTAATAACATGTTTGCAATCTCTAAGGTGTGTATCGAGGATGTGCCTTTGGCGTTTCCCAGTTAACCCAGATAGCATTGAAAATTTAACAGATATTTTTAATCAGCCTATAAACGAGTCATATGCAACAACTCTGCAAATCTTGTCTTCAAAGTAAATTTGTGTATCTACATCCAAATTATTAATTTAAAAAAATGTTTAAAAACAACGTTAAAAACTTATGCATCATTGTATATTGTTTTTTGTTATGTTTATTTATTCAGATTCTCTCAAGGATTAATTGATGTCAAAGAAAAAACTGTTAGAGTGATTTTTTATAATGTAGATACCATTACAAAATACCATGAAGAACTTTTGACTGTCACTGTAGCAGGAGTTGACGGCACGTTCAAAACAGTTCCAAAACGTCCTCAATTTATCAAAGGTTGTCTACTTACATTTCAAGTGCTTTATACAAACGCTGTGAGTTATTTGTTTAAATTGGTTTTAATTCACTATTGGTTGGTGCTATTTAATTTGTTTACTATCTATTTAGTCTTTTCCAATGGTTTTTACCTTGATGTCAAGAATGACTCAAGCAACATACGAAGCTTTTTTCAGAAATATTCAGAGGATTTTGCCTTTGAATTTTGCACAGCGACCTGTAATAGCATATTACGAATTGGGCTTAATAACACCGTAAGGATTGTTCTTCCCGAAAGTCAATTACAGGGATGTTGGTTTCATTATTGTCAGGTAAACAATTTAACTTGTGAATTTCATTCCCAGTTCTTGTTAATTCATATTTGGTAAACCTAATCCTTACTATTTATAATTTGTATTTGTCAATCGGTATATAATTAATATTTATGTATGTATTAATATACAGCGTATTCAAAAAGTACGGAACCTTGCTGATTTCACCCTCCCTAACATATTTTTTTGAATTCTGATTTTTGTATATTTATTTAGATTACAATATGCATATTTGAGAACTCTTTTTGCATCAACTTTTGATTTTTAAATGAAAACCCCTAATTTTTTTTATATATTCATATAAATTTAAAAAAATAATATTATAGCGTTTAAAATTTTAATTTCGAATGTGCCATTTTTCCAAAAAACTGAATTAAAAATCGAAAAAAATGGAAATAGGAGACCCTTTTTGTTGTACTATTACACTTGCAAGAGTATTAGTCATTGATTATAACCTAACCAACAACATTAACTGAATTATTGAACAGATAAAATGTCATACTATACGTAGGTATACAAAGCGTGTTAAAGGTGTATTACTCATGTATAGGACATAATTTGATATAATTGAAGCCATTTTAATCAACAATGTACATTATCATTATCAAAATTTTATATTATAAATTTATAATTAAGAAAAATTAATTAAATTTTGTTTTGTTCTAGTTCTGAATAATTTCAAAACTAATATTTTATTTTTTTAAATGTAATATTATATGTATTTTGAAATATAAATAACCCCAATAGGTACTCTAACAGCAAAAACATGCAATTGCAAATTACTAGGTACAAATTAATTTAAATACGTAATTTTGTATTTTTTGTTTACTTAATACTTTTAAATTAATTATTAATTACGTTTACTAAAGGTCAATCATAGTTTTTTCTTTCAAAGTTAATTTAAATAATGAATTATAACATTTTAATAATTATATTAAGTCATGAAGCTGTAAAACTGAAGCCGAAAACTTAATTTGAATAGGTTTGAATAGGAACCTATTAATACAATTTAGATTTAGGGTAATAAATAAAGATAAGTAATGTAGGTACTTTTAGAATAGAAAATAATGTTTTATTCATGCAGATAAGTATGTGTTTCTTTAATTTTTATATTTCTATTTTTTTTTCAAATTAATATTTTTTCTGTCCTAAATGCTTAAACACAAATGTAAATAGTTACAGTCAACAATGCATTGCCATAATCATTAATATTTTAAAAATAATAAATTCTAACTTCAAAATTACAAAATAAATAACAAATTTTGGCAAATTTATACATTACAATTAACATTTATTTTTTATTTAAAAAAATATACATATTTCTTTCAATATTTAATGAAAATATTATTGAATTAAAAATGTGTATGTATATATATATATATATAAATAATACATAATATTATTTAATAATTAAATAAACAAATTAAAAATAATTTATTTTATTTTATTTCTTATATGTGCAGATTGGCAAAATATGTACTATATTTATTTTAATAAGCTTAAAAACTATAAATGTTTCTTATATTCTTATAGGTACTCTAAATTACACTATCTGAAGAACTATTAATTTTTAATGTTAATTAGTAGTGAACATGCACTAATTCAAAAATATAATTTTATATGTGTATTCAACATAAATTATACTAGTACAGATTTCACAAATAATTTATTCATTTATCTTATGGTTGTAAGCTGTAAAGATGTAAAAAAATGGTAAAAAAAATCTTGAAAAAATGGCATATGTCTTGGATTTTTAATATTTTGTCAAATAAAATAAATTTATGTATATCATATGAACATCTCTTTGCCAATCTGCACTTGTTTATAATGTTAATAATACCTTAGATTATATCCAGCTATAAACAAAAATCAGAATTCTTAATAATTAATTAGTTGTAGTTCACAGATAGATTGTACATTATTTAAATTGCATTAATCTAATATAAATTCCTCAATGCACTTGAATATTCACATCAAAGATAACTAGGTTAATTTAAATATTAATTTGGAGAATATTTGATTTTTAACTGATGTAGTAGGTAAAATATAAAATGTGTTTCTTATAATTAATTAATAGTTTGTACCAAATAATTGAAGTTTTTTTATTTTTTATATGACGACTTGTATTATAAAATTATTTTTTACTTTTTTATCCAATACCTAATTATGGTATTTAATTTTTTTTTTAAATTATAGTCTTGAAATTAACTTGTCACAAAATTCACACCAGGTTTTATTAAAAAATTATAAAAAATGTAATTTTATAAATATAAAAACTTTTTTTTGTTGATAAATGAAAGAACAATAATTATTATTTAAGAATGATTTTACAAATTTCATAATTTATTTTTTTTTAATTGATAATATTATTTAAATATTAATTTTGATAACCAAATAATTATCTATCATAACAAATTTTCTAGGCAGATGTTAAAATTATTAATTTACATTTTTTTTTCATCAACTATTATTAGGTTATTTTATAATATCAAATAATTATAAATTAATTATCTGCCATAATCAATTTTCTAGACAGACATTAAAATAAATTAATTTACATTTTTTTTTTCTTCTACCATTATTTGGTTAGTTTACAATATTATATAATTATAAATTAATTATCTACCATGATACATTTTCTAAGCAGTCATTAAAATATATTCAATTACATTTTTTTTTTATTAACCGTTTGTTTACAATATTTTATTTCATTTGCTATTTTCCATTTTGACTATTTTTTGCATGATGCTATTAATTCCTGTATCATATGAAATTGAGATATTTACATGTTTCTTGCTCTTGTTAGTTTTTATTTCTCAATTGAACATTCTATTATACGGCGATTCAATTCTTTAATATGACATAGAACATGTACTATTATATCCCTTCGTTGTTATAACATTTATTGTTGTTCTTGTTTCTGTAAATTTGTTTGTACATAATTATTCGTTATTCTTTCCATCCAACTTATTTTTGTGTTTGTTTCCAACACCAAATTTTTTAATGCTTCCCGGGATATTTTTCTGCTTCATTCAATATTGAAAATGTCTCATTGTAACACATAAATATTATATTTTTAAGATTTACCAATGTATTTTAATGCACTAAATTTAGTTTCATTCTTAGACTGTATAAATGATTTCATATTAGTTCAGTTTTTTTTTTTTTTTTAATACTATTTTTAACTACAGTAATAATTTGATTTTTTATCAGTAATAATAGTATTACATGGCTTTTTTTTAAATAATTTTCTAATTTTCTTTGGGATAACATACTTGTGTTTTGTTCCATTCATAGGAAAGCAGTATTTTGTTTATGCAAGCTCACATTTCATTTATTTATTGTGATGAATTGAGGTTGGCACCTGGTATAACATTTGTCAAAAAAGTACGAGGAGTCCAAAATAATGTAGACTAGTTGTCTCTGATGTGTTTCAAATAGTTTAGAGACGGTAAAAAAATTTTTTTAATAGTTTAAATATATTTTAATGCACATATTCAGGTCTAATTATATTTTCTAACATTTGTCTAGAGAAAATATTGTTATCATTGTTTCACTACAATTTTACATATTAAGTAGGTAGGTACCTAATTTAAATTGTATAGGTAGGTTATACCTACTTATTATTTTCAATGAAAAAAATTATCAAATATTTAAGACTAATAATTAAGAACTATTAAATATGAAGTACATATTTACACATAATGATTGAACATTTTGAAACATGGTTGTATTATGTTGGATCATTTAATTTTCATGACATAGGTACATATTTAAAAAAAATCTATTTGAAATGTAATATTTAATGACATATTAAAAATGTAATCATGTAATAATATAGATAAATAATAAAATTGGCAAGTACCCAGTTTGAAATTTAATTTATAAATAAAATAAATGCAAATATCTCCAAATTTTGTTAATTTATTGGGAGTGGACATTTTAATAGTAAAAACTATAGGTATTACACTAAATTGTTTTATTATTTATATTTATTAAATGCAATACCTATAGATTGGGTATAAGTTTATTACATTATAATTTATAATAATTTTATTATTGTATATGTATAGAGTCAAAATAATATTATTCACTATAGCTTATATGATATAAGAAAATTATTTTTAATGAAAGAACATCCACACTCTAATTGTTTACCTTTCGTAAGTACCTATCTATTTAGGTATTATATATTCAAACATTTAGTGAAAAAAATTAAAACAACTTAAATGTACTGTCTTACTCAAACTGTATACATAACTTACTTACTAAATTATTATAACTATTGTATGCCTATTATTATAACTACTTGTATGCCTGTTGTATTTTTTATTGTTTGAATATAAAAAATATATGATAGTCGAAACAATTAACTATTAAATAACCGAATAATTTAAATTTTCTTAATTTACTCACAGTATAATAACAAAAAGTGATATCACAATTCATCTTGGTCAAAATTCTGATATATTGAACAATGTTATATATTTTGCGTTACCATTGTTTTTTAAACATAATACAGAGCACAAAAATTATACCATCATGATAATAATAGTTGATAATCTTTATCCTAAATCCTGGTATAATAATAAAATAACATAGACGCCAGTTGAACTGCATATCATATTATTATCATGTACCTATGTTATTTATTACCATTTGTATTACTGATGGTGACAGTTGTGAACTGTTGTAATTGGTGTTCTAAATTAGATATTAGCTACAACTACTTACTACATTGATAGCGTCTCCATTGAGTGAATTTGTTTTGCTAAAAACCAATGAATATTTTGTAAAATTAATATTGAGATATTATTCATACATTTTAACATTTTTTTTTTTTTTTTTTTTTAACAAAATTAAAATACTTTTTTATCTAGTACAATTATTACATTAAGTTTAAAATATTTATTTTTAGCTTCAATTCCTAATTTTATTTCAATCCTTTTTTTCGGTAAAATAAAGTTATTTTGAAAAATATTTCATATAAATTGAATTTCTGAACGCAATTATATATTTTCTTTTTTAATTGCTACAAGAAAATTAAAAAAAAAAAAATAGTGGTTGCCATTTGAAAATTGAAAGTACTTGTTTAAGGTAACTTGTTTCTCATAAATTAAGTAGGACAAACTTTTGAAAAATTAATTCAAATTGTATTATAGTGTAACAATATGCAAAAATCAGAATTCAAAAATATTAATTAGGAGCCGAGAAAAATGCAATGTTTCATAATTTTTGAACACTGTATATGTTATTAATTTATAATGAATATACTATATAGTCTGTTATTCGGTACTGCTGAAGAAGTTTGAACAATGTGTTTCAAACAGGCACTAAAATTGTGTGCAATATGACACTATGTAATATTAAATGTTAAGTATGTAGTACGAAATTAAAAAGTGTGTAGTGGCTCTATTCTCTATATTATGGTATTTGTTTTTAATTTCAAATTTTTTTATTAAATTATTTTATTTAAATATATTTTTAAAAAAATTCCAAGATATATCATCAGCAAAATCTAAAATACCAACAGGTGTCAAGTATAAAGGTCAAATAAAAATCACTCGCTTATAAACTTATATTTAAATTTACATTTATATCTCAATATAATTGCCATTTTTTGTAATTGTTTAAATAGCCTATTTGTGTTAAATATGTAATAACTCAAAATAATTTTTAAACACATAAATGAACACTTTTGATTTTTATTTGCTGATGAGCTGATTAAAACATAACCTATCCAATCAATAACTAAAATGAGGCTGCTAAAGGGGGAGAGTGATAAAATCCTAAAGTGTGCAGTACGAAAAAGTATATATTTTAGCCTCTGGTTTCAAGTATTCCAAAGAATACCTGAAGCAAATTGAGTGTTGCACATAGTAATTCTATTATTATTTTTTATATTGTATTTTTATTACTAAAATTTAGTTTTATAGTTTTTAATTATTTAATTGTTTTATTTTATTTAGGTGTTAGCTTTGCCCCATCTTCCATCAGAAGAACACCGCGACTGTCGTTTTACAATGTTCAATGGTTTTCAATCGATCATTGAATATGTCAATCAAGATGTAGAAATTGCATAATCTCTGCATGTGTTTTTATTTAGCTACATTCAAAATTATTGGTTCAATGGAATAGGTGCAGGAAATATAGTCTTAAAATGTCTTTGGGTAAGAATTATTAAAAAAAAAAAAATTTTTATAATTTAATTGTATGTAATAATGTAACTTTATATTTATTGTATATTTGTAGGTCAGACATTCGTACCAACAATTATGTAGAATCATTCTATACTAAATTATTGTCTCAACTTAGATATCACCCCAATATCTGGGATTATTTGAGTAAATAATGTCATTAAATATGTACGTTTGTGAATAATTGTATTTATGTATTTGTATGTACAGTAAGATCTTGATTATCCTGGGTAATTGCGGGGAGGGGTCACACAGATAAGTGAAAACCACGATTAATCGAGACTTTTTATTTAATGAATCACATACAATGTTATATCTTATATGCATAAGTGTGTACAATATTAAAAAGCCTATTTTAATTTTAATTTTCACTTAGGAGAGTTTGATGGCATTAAAAAATTGCAAATTCTAGATGCTACCGGAAAGCACATATATTTGTTTTGCATTTCGTTTTACAGTGATACCTAGTGAAGCCTTGTGCTCCTAGAACACTATTACTTGAAGCACCTTCTCGTAATATCAATGGTTTTTCAGCATTTTCAGATGCTGCTAAAACTTTTAGCAGGTTAGCAAGTTTTTCAAAATAAAATTAAAAGTCGGTTAAATATAAATTAAATATTATCACTATTATTACAATATATTGTTATAAAATATCTCATATTTCGAAAAAATTAAGATTGATGATTTTGAAAGTTTAATCTATGGTCAACTTGGTTGAAACATTGTTTTTACAATATTACCTGAAATATTACACCAATTTTCTAAAAATGATGAATTTTACAATAACGCCTAATAAAATTAAGCATTAACAATTTTGCTGTTTGAAATGATTTTCCTTACTTCACTTCTAATTTTTCTTAAATTCATGATGTCATTCAAGTCAACATTTCCATAACCTATGTACAATATACCTACTGCTTATACGCTGTTGCCTTTACTTTTGGTATATACCTACACATTTTTGGAATAGTTAGCACGGTTAATCGTGAACACGGTAAATCGAGGTTCTATTGTATTTATGTTGTAGTGTATATCCATATATCTATTTTTTAAAGCTTATATGTGCAAGTGTAATTACAAACAACAAAATCATATAGCCAGTGGGTGTGGGTTGAGATTAAGTGTTCAGCCATCCCCTCACATTTAAAAATATTTTATATGGTTGTCAACAAATTTTTTTTTTATTATTTTATCACAATTCGAAGCTTGTGTATGTTCATAATAATGTGTTAGTTATAGGTATTATATGTTTTTCTTAAATTAAGTTCTTAGAATTTAAATATGTCAGTTTAACATAAAAAAAAAAAAATAGCTCTTTCAATTCTCCTATTGCTGTAGCTATGAATACTTAAATAATATTGTTAATAATAATATAATATATTGGGAATGGATTTATATGCACAAAAAATCATCCAAATATTATTTTTAAAATAATATAATATTTCACAAAATTTCATTTATTTTTAAATGTGTACATCAAATTTGATATAATTGAAAATTTGTATTAGATATTAATATGGAAAAATAAAGTATTTAAAAAACTTAATATTATTAATCATTTATTATTTAGCGCTGGACTGTTCAATTTCAGTCGAATTACATTCATAGGTATATATTGATAATTTATTATGTATGACTGTTCAGTAATGTTATTGATATTAATTAGATAATTCTAAACCACAGATAATATCTACTTTCTTATACACTGGGAAATTTGTACTCGTAATATTCAGGAAATAGATTTTGTTCAAAAATAAAAATGTTTAAAATATATAAAATTAAATCAGGTGAATGTGAATGAGATTTTAAATCACTTATTCCAATAAATATATGCATTTATATAAATCCGTTCCCTAATGTTATAATATCAAAACAGTCATAACAATTTATAAAATATGTCCTTTATAGTACATAGTATTTTAAAATGTTTTAATTTCGACAATTTTGACCAACCTACACAATAACTAAAATTGCAAGTTAGGTATTGCTTAAAAAAAAAAAATGTGTGTTCAGATACAATGTACTACAACTAAAAAGACAAATGAGTAAGTGTTATAATTATGCCAGTCATTTTTCTTGATTTGAACATTTCTTTAATTATTATTATTTTAGAAAAAATATTAGTAATCAAGAACCAATATTTTGTGGAAATGGACCAAGCTCGGAGAAATCTCACTGTAATTAATGAAAATAATGCCTATATAATATTTTATGATAAATATTTAGAATTTAATGCAATTGCAGATTAGAAGTCGTATATCATGAGTAAACGGTATGGAAAGTACACATAGGGTAAGAGAATTCATACATACTCTGAATGAAGAAGGAGATATTTTAATGTTTCTAAGAAGAACAGGTGATGCTGTGGATGGGTACATTCAAGGACAGGTTAAACTTCAGTCATTAGTATGTTATTTTTGTTAATTATAATATATGCCTGTATATATATAGTCATTTTATTTATTATATTATTATATTTTATAGGATCCATAATTAAGTCTACTGAGCAGTAAATTAATCTTATTCTTCTTGCATCTTCAACCATAACCATCAAACCAACTATCAGTTAGACGAAAAAAATTGAATCTTAAATCATTGAACTGATGAGTTAGACATATATGTGCTGATGTTAAGAAATATGATCAGTGAAAGAGGTCTGGATCGAACAAATACAACGGCATCTGTGCAAACCATATAATATAACAATGAAATTATTGATTAATTATTCACTAACATTTTAAATACTTAAAGCTATAGAATTTGTATGATTTGTATACAAATTATAAGTGTACATATGGTTACACTCGCTTGTGGTCTGAAATTAGATACCGTAAATTATGATTAAAACTTATATAGATACCTACTCAAATTCAATAGATAGTAGATACATTATACTAGATCATTATACAATATTATTATTTAACTTGACATAAGTAGGTACATTATTATTTAAAATATTATAGTCTTATTATTTTGTTTAATATTATTACAGACTACTCAAAGATACTACTCAAATTCGAGGAATTAAATAAAGCTAGTAGTCTGAATATCATTCGAAAATGACTAGAAGATCCAAAATTTAAGAAATTGAATAAAGCTCACAAGCCTACAAACTAAAAATTTATAGATAGGTAATTAACTATAATAGACAAACATATAAAACAAAAATAGGTACACCAAGGAAAGTGTAAACTACCAACAATATATATAGATACTTACTACCTATATAGATAAATGTTGCCAGTCCCAAGTCTGGAAAAAAATGTGAGGGCACTCTCCTTGTATAGTTATATTATTATATAACTTTTAACTTAATATATATTATTATGATTATAATTAGGTATATAATTATAAATGTTTTCTTAATTATGTTATATGTTGTTGTTTTAGTTTCTAATAAAAATTTACATGAATTAATTATTATTTATTAATATTTCTGTTTATTCTGTTTTGTTGTTATTCTTGAAGTAATACTTACGTAATTTTTTACAAAGACAGCGGCAGTGTTGTCGGGAGATTTGTTGGCATAGACCACGTTCCGCTGTACTATTCTAGAAATAACATTTCTAACATTGTTCTGTAATTTGTAATGTTTTTTTTTTTAAACAAAATTTTTAATAGGTAATAAATAAAAGAGGATAAGAATAAAATAATATTACCCGTGATCAATGCCAACATTGGCCGCTATGCTTTTTTTTTTGCAAATCTTGCATCCTGTTGCAATAACAATTTTTTAATTTTTATATAGTTATCTATTTTAAAAACATTTTTACTATATAAATAATTAAGATTATATAATATAAATCTTACTTTGTTTTTGGCTGACTTTTTTTAATGCAGCAACATATTGATGCTCTGAAGGAGTAGCAATATATTAATATATTAATATTGCTACTCACAAAACACATTTACATTGTCTTGTTACTGAGGTACTTGACATGGTGTTTAAAAGCAAATAGGGGGATAATTTTGATTTAAACTGTCCGAGTGAGCAAATTGAACAAGGGATCGAGATCGATTTATAGGTGTAACTGAAAGAAGTACATAATTAAACCAATTCAATTTAAGAGGGTGCTATACCTACAAATTTTCAACGAAGAACTAGCATTAGAATTTTTTGTTTTGACTTACAAACACATTAGAAATAAGAAACTAAAAATAAATGATAGCAAGGATAGGTACATTATCCAGCACTCCATTTGATGTTTTTCAATATATTAGTGTTTTTAAGAATAAAATTTATTAAAAGATCCCCAAAAAATAGCTTTTTTAATAACTTGTACACATGTAAAAAAAACATAAATCGAAATTTTTTCAAAATTAATTTCCATTAATTACATATATAGGGCCCCTAAAAAAACTTTTAAATTTCTAATAATAAATTTTAAAATTCACCAATCCCTCCAAAATTGTAAAACCCAAATAATCTTTCATTATATCTACTATCTATTAAGATCTTGAAGACCCAAGTTAAAAATTGTGATTGTGACGAATATTTAAAAAGTAAAAGTTGAAACGTACATATAACGTCGTTCATACATCCAAACTAGCTAAAAATATTATTTGAGGCAAATTACAAGACCAAATCAAAATCTTTCATTGATTAGAAGGAGCATTACATACCTATCTAAGATTAAATGAATTATATAATTTTATCATTTAGCATTCGTTTTTTATTACACATTTTTATGTTAATTTGAAGTTCTAATATTATAGTGCAAATGTTGGTATACATTTGTACCTATTTTGTTATGTTGAGTAAGTATATTTGTACTATTATATGACAGTTTTATTATTTACCATTTGCTAGTATGAATTATGAGTTCTTCTTGAGTTTCAATTTTATATATTGACTATGTGTCTATGTCTACTGTTATACACTTATCTATATGACAGCATTATTATTTACCATCTGCTGGTTAGGTTATATATCTTATACATTAAAAAATGACAGTTAATATAAAACCAAATAAAACTTAAAATATAAAATCAAAATATTAACATATGTGTCATTAAATTACATAGAAAAACATCAAGTACCATTTAAAACATTGAAAAATCATAAAGCGAGGAATGCATTGGTTTTACAATGATGTATTTTGTATTATGTAGGTACCTACCCAAATTTCGACAAGAAATTGTATCTTATTTACCCTTTTTCAGTATTAAATTGGTAATTTAATGAGATTTTAATACCTACTACATAACTATTCCAATTAAATAACTTCAAATATTCAAAAAATTTTTAAGAAAATGTTTAATTTGGTTTCAGTGAAAAATGATTCAGCATTTATAAAAATTCACTATTTTGGCCTCATTAGTGCAATAACAAATTTAGAAGATACTGAATTAACTTTACTATAATTCTTAGAGATTGTGAAAAATATAATTTCAGAATAATTATCAAATATACTCAGTGACAAAGGTTCTGTTATAAAAACTAAAATATCCCAACTGTATAACAAAAATAAAGGAATTCAAGTATTAGAACAAATTGGACTAATTTTATCAGGAACTAATGAAATCCAACTTCCACAAAACTTCACTCCTAGTTTTGTTGCCAATATGAAATATGTGCTACTGACATCAGTGGATGTGGAAATATTGTTTAGTCTTTATAAACATATATAAAGACCGAAGGATAAATATGACACCTGAGCATATGAAAAAAATATATTATTGTCAACTCATATTATAAAAAATAAGTTTTATATTACAGGTATCTATATTTTAAATGTTTTTCTTATTAATTAAAATATATTTGTATTTGTTTAAATGTTCTTTTTTTTTTAATGAATTTTTTATGAATATATTCTGTGATATTATTATCTATGCCACGGACTAAGATACTATGGACTGGTATCGAAAGATATATTAGCGGAACCAAAATGTTTCTTAATGGCGGGCGTAAAAAATCTAGCAAAACTTTTGCCATCTATGAGCAAAAGTTACATTACTCGT
>JAIPRL010010147.1:0-16146 GCA_025469235.1 Pemphigus obesinymphae
CTCAAACTTTTCAATGTTCAATATCAATGTAATCAATATAATAACATTTAAAAATTGTCTAGAATCCAGATACAGATAGTGGAATTATAGTTCATCGTTACTTTAGTCCGAAAGGATAATTCATTATCATTTAAAATTTGAAAAAGACAGGTAAGTAGGTTGTACATAGTTGATATATATGTATATTGTATATGTTGCTCTTTTTTTTTCCTCAATTTTTCCAATTTTTCGGAAAAAAACCGGGGTTTTTCCGAGTTTTTTTTCCGGATTTCAATTTTTCCGAAAATTTTCAAACTCTAGCACAAGATAACAATATTCCCACTATAGAATGCTCTAAATTTCTCTTTTTAATCATAAATTTCCCTTTGAAAAAAATATTTTGAGATAACGTGTACCTACACTGATGAACCGTGTAAAAATTTCCTACCCAGTCGTCTAGTACGCATGCGGAATGCGTCTGAACTTAAATACGTTTCAATTCTTACATGAACATTAGGAATGATTTAAATTTCCTACAAATAACTTCTTATCGGTAACAAAACAATAAAAAATTTTCCATAGATTTATAATACATTTTAGTATTGTACATAGGTGACGAAAAACTAATATATTTTATGATTTTTCCAACACGGCACATTAAAATGTTTGATTCGTGAAATTTATATATATATATATAATTTTATAAGTCATTACATAAAAACTTCCCTATTTTTCCCTTTTCTTTGATTTCATATAAATTTTCCCCGCAATAAGGGAAATTCCCCGCTTCTTACTATCACTGGTGTACGCACAGTGCACGCACGTGCTTACACGCTGTCTGGTAAACATCCTATTTTATAATAATACACTTAATCAAATGAGAAAAACACCGATTTCGGAAAATAATTGAGTAAACATCAACGGAAGAACAAAGTTTCCATCCACGAAAAAATCATTTTGATTTAATAACACGATAAAGTATTTTAGGAGCTATAATATGCAGCCGGTTTAATACACAAATTATTTATTTAGGTATCGTCTTTCTAACATATAAATCCAAAAGATAATAATATATATTAGAATACCTACATAAATTTATAATAATAATATTATTAGATATATTCTATATTAAATTTCGTAATATATTCACATACATATAGGGCATTCTTTTATCGTGCATACCGACTTTTTTCTGCGACATTTCTTTTAAATTTTTGTATTTTTTTTTTTTTTTTCAAACTCAAGATACGTATGTCAATATACACGTTTTTATATAAATTTAGAATTTTACCTATTTTTATGATGATTATTTTTTTTCTTAAACAACATCCATATATTCGCACATATTTTGACATGATAATATATTCCGGCACATATTATTTTTCTGAAAATGTTGATGTATTCGCTATCAATGTCGAATACTGAACCAACAGTACTAATTATTTTTAGAATTTAAAGTTTAAAAGAGCGGAATAGTGGGGGCACTATAAAAAGTATTCCCCGTTCCTCCGTGTATCTATTATCTAAACTTTAAATACTCATAAATAATAAACTGTTTGTTCAAAATTCAATATTGAGACCCACGTCAACATGTTCAGAAAAATATTTTACGTCAGAATATCAAGTCAAAAATATAGGTGGCCATTTAGAAAAATTATAAAACCTAAAAATAAAAAGGATAAAACTTTTTATAAAAATGCAGTAAATTAAGTATCTCAAGCTTATAAAAAAACAAAAGCTTAAAACTTAGAATACTTACAGAAAAATTAGGTGCTCACATTACAGGATCACTATATGTATAAGCTTGTAAAAATAATTTAAAAAACAATATTTAAATATATAGGTACTCCTTGTAATTAGATATTCTAAATATTTTCTAATTACTTGTAATAAAAATATTTTACGAATACCTAAAAATTATTAAAATACAGATATAAGTATCTTATTAAGGTTTAAATTCAAACAAATCTACATATAACATTTTATGCTATAATTTTGCAATTATTTCTAATATTATTTACTATTTTATTGCTTTAAGCTACATATTAATATTTTAAATATTATATCTGAACAAATATATTATTCGAATTTATTATTACTGTAGATATAATCATATTTCTAAAATTGAATGGATATTTCATTAAACTGAATTTATTTAGTACCTATATAAATACAAATAATTAAATTTTATGAATAACACTTCTCAGAGTACCTATTTAGAGTAGGTACTCACTTAAAAACTACTTTGAGAAAATATATTTGGAATACTATTAAAATATACCTAGTTTAAAGTATTTAAATACCTACCAGTATTCGAATAGATTACCAGACTAGTGTTTAAATAGAGTTTTGCCAAAAAATAAGTTTTTATATTTTAAATGTAGATTTAATTTTAAAAAAATGTACGCAACTCGAATTTTATTTAATTATTTATCAATTCTTAATATATATATAATTATATATATATCAACTTCTAATATGTATACAATTGTTCATTATTTACCTATTATTGCAGATATTTTATTAAATTAGTATTATGGTTATAGCTTATAGGTAATAATTATAACCAGAAGATTAAATAATATATTAACACATATTTAACTAGCCTATAGATAATTGATGTTTTATTTTTTTTAGTGCACAGGTTTTTTAGTTAGGTGATTACATACTATGGTAATTATGAAAAAATGAATAACTTATATTCAAATTATACATATAAATACAATCAGAAAAAGTGAAGTGTTCTAAACTTCAATCGTCTTATATTGTTTTAATGGTTAGGTATATAAAATGATGTGTAATAATAAAATTGGAAACTTAATTAATTATATTTTGAAGTATTTTTATTTAAATATGTTTTAAAAGTATTTTTTATCCAATACTTCTATAATATCTCAGACTTATATAAAAATAATAATAATTTTAGAGCAATATTATAATATAGGTTACAAATTTATATAGATACAGCTAATGTATGAAAAGTTTCACAAATCTCATATAGGTACTAAACAAAAATCTATTGTATTCAATTTAATTTGTATTTAAATAATAAATGTTTAATAAATATATAGTATAAATAATGTGCTTGCATTACCCTCAACTCGTATGCATATATTATTCAATAATTTTCCCAAATACATTTTTATAAAAAATTTAAATAATAGTTTAAATCGAATTACATATATTAATATAAAAATATACAATTTCAAAAAGTGTTAAAATATTAGATAAACTGGACGGAATTCATAAGTATGAATATTTAAAACGAATTTCCGAATAATTCCCTTTCATTAATCATAATGTTTAGAGTAAACTAAATGATCGCATGCATTATTTAAATCAGGAAGAATTTACCAACGGTATTCATAATTAAATCATTGAGTAAAAAGATAATAAAAAAGATTTATTTTTTATTTTTATTATGAATATTATTTTTTAACAATAAAAGCTTTTACGTTAGTACCTATATATAAAATGGCGTAGTAGGTAATTAAAATGATACTATAAAATATATATGGACGCACGGAGAAATCTGGAGTAATTAAATTTTACTCGTAGTATAAATATTTTAAAAATTCAACAATCACATTTATGCCGTTAAAAATGTAATAATATTTAGAAATAACATACATAGCATACTCGGGTACTAATATCAAAATAATAATATAAACGTAATGAGGGTTTTTCAAAAAAATGAAAAATTTTGATTAAGTATACCAATCGTATTGTGATAAATACAAGTTAAAAATGATCTTCTTTATTTTATTCTAAATATTTAATCCTTCACAAATGATTTTCAAAAATTAAAAAATGTAATACCTAATGTTTAATAGGTAATTTCGATAATCTGTTTGGTGCGGAATCAAATATGTCTTACAAAGTACCATATTTTAAAGGTTACCCCATTGTGATACGTCAAAATTATTTATTACCTACTCGAAATCACGTGTATTATCACGGATCTGAGATTGATAACATCACGAATAAGTGAACTTCGTTTACTATCGTTAGTCGTTAGATGATCCTTACAGAACATTCAAATTTATTTGTTGTGTTCGTTTCAAAATATTACAATATAATGTCTTTTAAGTTTTGCATAAGTACTAAATGTAAAAACGTACAAGAATACACGACAAATCGAAAATGTGGTTTTGAAAATAAATAATATATTCTTATCACTAAAATATTTAGATAAACGGTCAATAATCACGTTGGTGACTATACTGTATTTACTAATAAGGTGACCAAGTAATACCTGATTATTGATAAGACTCAATTGAATTCGAGCCAAAATAGATTGTTTTGAACTGGCCAACTTTTAAAAAACATCGAACTTTAAAATTCCTAAAATAATGAATCAAAATCAAAAATTTTATTATTCTCTCATCCATACAACAAGCTAAAATTATGTTTGAAAATTGTATATATAAGTAAAATTAATATATATTATAAAAAAATAATGTGTGACGAGAGTATTCAAAAAAAGATTATAAGTAACGAGTTTTTTTTTTTTTTTGGTTTTTATCAGCTATACTCTTCTCCCAGAATCGTCCCTAGGTATTACTTTGGTGGAGGGCCAATAGAGGTACTCATGTATTCATAGTTATGATCCGAAGGAGGCCGCCGTCGTTTATTGAATAAAACATAAAATATACACAATAAGGTGTGGGCTCTATCCTCTCAAAGTCGCCGTTTCAGCTTACAACAAAATTTCGCTCAACTAAAATAATAGTTACATAGTAATCACGGAATTCTCATCGCGTTCACTAGCCATTTCTTATAACCCTCTCCTCCACTTGTCGTTGTCTTTCCTCCATTTCGTTAGTGAGCATATTCCATTGGATCACGCTGATGAATTCATTTTGATTTCTGGCGGCCAGGTTGAGTATCCTCATTCACACACCTTCATCTTCTGGAAGTAAATCCAAATGAAGCCTACACAGTATAGATCGTCTGGGTCCTCTGCACGAGGCGTGTCTGATCGCAAGCGATATTTTCGCCTATTTTCGTTCCAATGTAGACAAATAAAAAATTTTATATGTCTGTCGTGTCACTGGACTTTGGGCAGTAGTCATACTTAAGTAACAACTAATTTTAATCATAAGTCATCATCAGGTAACCCGACTTATGGTCAAAACTAGTTGTTATTTTCAATCATTCTATGAATACTCTCGGAACATATTATTTTTTATAATGTATATTAATTTTACTCATATATTATACTTATATTATTGTCTTTTATAATATATTGTTTTATTTTTACAAGAGTATTGAATTTTTTGTCATTTTTAATTTTAATTAAAATCATTGCAACTGTACACATTTGAATTCCATAATAATTTATTTTTGAAATTAACTAAAGATTTTGGTGTTGTTTTTTTAAAATAATTTTCACAATTTTTTGACATTTTTAAAAACTTCAAATGCGTTTTCCAGTCGTTTAATAATAATTATACGCGTTTCAAAAGTTTCGTTGAATCCATTTTTGCGATATTTTAAGTGGTACTATTATACATTTTATAGTATATATATAGGCAGTAAAGTGGCCATCTGCAGAGTGTCATAACGTATCAATTGTTATGAAAAAATAAATTCGACAACAAAACACAAACGGCCGTTTACCGATATTGCGTATAAAATCAAAACAGCAAATATTTTATATTATTTTTTTCGTTCACTAAATGCCACAAAAAAAAATAAATAAATAAATAAAAAATTCTCAGTCCACATCTACACATTACATGCACGTATATAGTATTTTAAGGTATTAAATAATTTATCAATCACAGGCGACGCAATACGTCAACGGCACGTAATCCTGATAACCGAATGCCGCGGGGGAGAGATTTCGGTGGTGGGGGGGGGGGCGAGAAGTGATACGACGGGGTCCCCGGGCGCGGGAGGGCAGGCGCGTCGCCGTCACAGTACGGCACATACGTCAGGCGTCGGTGGTCATTAATCATCAATCGCGGTCCCATAGTTTTATCTTCTGCCACCACCGTGTCAAAATTCGAAAAAAAAGCAATATATCGACGAGCCAGGTGGATGAGAAACGGATACGAAAATATTTATAGAACACGATCCCAAAATGTGACACATTTCCACACGTGAATACCTATACACAATATACAGGATGTCCGACGAGAATCTAATAATCTCATATACGAGTAGGTGTGTATGGGGTACCCGCTGAATACGGATTTTCCGTAAACTGTCTACGGTTTAATTGAACGGCAAAAACAAAATTGCCCGAATCGTAGTGAAATATGTCCGGCTTATACACACGACTTTCGGATGTAGTCAAACCGTAGATTTTCTGAAAGTTATTGTCGACAAACATCATATTATAATTACACGATTAAGATCGATCATCAACAATAACGATAATTTTCGATATTCAATATGTATAGGTAATCAAAAAATAATTTTAAAATTAAAAGTTGATTCGTTTACGCTACCTACTCGAAATGAAATCGGCTAACTAAAATTTAAAAAAATTTCATCATTTCTCTCTTACCTAAACCGTTTAGATGATATTGTACAATAATGATGAATAAGCAATTTTTGTGAATCACCCTGTATACATATAATATACTCGTTGGTTATTCGATAATAATCTCTGTAGGCATACATATATATTTATTGATGTCTGTCATCTCTTTATTACTCTACGGTCGAAGTTCTTTATTGAATAAAACGCATGGCAGGATGCTCGATGTAGGAGTAAATTAACGGGGCTACGGGGAAAAAAATGAACCACGACAGTTGTTTACGGAGATGACGGGGGGAATTCATGGAATAAAAAAAAACCGGGATTGCAAAAACAACTTCATTACAAACTCGATTTCGACAGCTCATTTCATATCGTATTTTTGAAGGATTTCGTATAGTTCACTTTGACCAACTTTCATTTTTCTTCTTCTTTCTTTTCGTAACCAATTAATTGCCCGCTTTGAAGTGTTTTATTTTTTAAATATATATTCACACACACACACACACACACATATATATATTTATGGTTAACAATTTAAATTAATGGAACACTTTTTTACTTGCTATCCAATTGTTTTGATTATTATAATTAATCCATTAAATCGACGTTATCCGTAAATCATTTTATATAGTTTTAACACTACATTATATCGAATATACCTTAAAAAAACCGGCATTTTTTTTTTTTCTTCCACATCATCAATCACCCGTGTTAACGATGTTACTATTTATATTTAATCGACATTCTACGTAAATTGAGTTAATGTATTATGATAAGTACCTACTCGTAAATATGAAGCGGAAACCGTCAAAACTTGTTAAATATAACTAATAGTTAAAAATATGTTAATAAATGTTCGAAATTATAACGTTGACGATTATATCATAAAACATCCGCACAAACTTTTTTTGATAATTTGTACTTTTATGTTTAAAGTTTTATCCGTTTAACATAAATCTATGAGAAATAACGCATAAAATATTTTTACTTATGCATAAAATTCTTTTTTGAAAGTTGAAAACAAAGTTTATAAGGGGTGGCCGAAATATCCACTAGAATTCTTAAATCAAAGATGCCGTTTTTACAAAATCTCGAAATAAAATTACCAAACTACCTATATATAACTTTATTTAAACTACTTCGTTTACACATTAATGTTCGCATTAAAACGTATAATAAGGTAAATATATAATTCTTAAAGATTAATAGATTAATAGTAATATAATTTTTTACAGTTTTTATGATAACTATACCTAATCAATATTATTAGGTCGTATGTGTTATTATAATACATAATGTTTATTTCATTTAATCAGTACATTTTTTTTTTTTTTTTTTTTACTTATCCTGATTTAAATGTGAAAAAAATTAAACACTTAGGTACCTATAATATTACAAAGAAAATTTTAAAGAGTACAGTATATATTAATTAATGAAAAATTAAAATAGTTTTATTAATCACTTTATGATCGTATTTATTAAACTTTTGTTTTTAGATAAAGTATTAATGACACTGATAACAAAAAGTTAAACAAAAATAATCGGGATTTTACTAAATTAAAATCTTCTTTTTTTTACATTAGTTTTGATGTTCAAAGTGTTTTCATTTTTACCTTTTTTTATTGTTATTAAAAAAATGTAATGATAACACAAAACAAAAGATTTCAATGAGCCATTTATAATCTACGCGATAACGAAGTTAATTAGCAATTAGTCAGTATAAAAACAGTTGCATAAGCTCTTAAATATTTATTTTATATTTTTCTAAAGGGATATTTTCAAATGCAAAATGATTCATGCAAGTTGGTGAATAAAATATTATTGTAATAAATAAAAATCGCATAAAAATGCGACTATAGTGACACGCCATAATTATTTTAAATCCGTTTGTTCAAATTTATTACTTGAAACTAAATAATTAAATAGTTTATTCAATACAATCATTAATTAACACGTTTTTCTAATTATGAAAAACAAGCTAATGAAATAGAAGAGGCTTTTTTTACACAATTTGCTTTGAACATTAACAATATATAATACTCAAATAGATATTATTTGCTTTTAGAAAATATTTAATTTTATTGCATTAAGCTATGATCTAATTCCTATGTATATTAATTAATATATTTAAATATTTAATTATACGATGAAAAATTAATATTTACGGAGATTAACAGAATATCAGTACAATTTTGTTGTTATACATGCAATTTAGGACTTACACGTTATTATTTATTACATATAATATCTAAAGCATTATTTTATTTTTTAAGAAAAAGTTCAAATGAATTTAGATGAATATAAATAATAACTATATGCGAATAGTTAAAAATTATCTTTATATTTATCCAAGTAAAAAGTTTGTCGGAAAATAAATACCTCAAATTAAATTATTAGCTTAATAAAGTTAACGCATGTATATTTAATATCTAGTTTACAAACTGAAGTAAATATTTCATGAGTTTTAATAATATATGGTATTACTACCATCTGTATGTATATATCGGTATAGCAATATATATATATATATATATATATATATATATATATGAATAGTAGGTATTATATTGTTTTCAATTGTAAACCACTAGAAGATATTATGACTATCACAATAAAAAACGAAGAGAAAAATGATGAAAATATCGAAGTATAACTATAACACATAAAAACTTTTATTAGTAACTTAACTTTATGAAAAATGACCTAAATATATCTTAAATATACGATATACGAGTATATATAGCCGATTTGACCAAAATATGTTCATTATTATTGTCTAATACAATATCATAATTAACAATTCGTTTAGTTTTAATAATATACACATATAATATTTAACTAAGACGATTACTATAAATTCTGTATTTTGATTGGTTTTTACATTCATAATAACATACCTACCATATTATAGTTAGCTATAGGTTCATACCCATATCAATAATGTGTTTAGACTAGAAAATGAGTCAATTTAAGGCGATTAACTAACTTTACAAATACACATTTAATTATGTAGTTTTGCTAATAAATATTGTTGAAATATAAATTTTACAAACAAATTGTTATATATCATTAACTGTAAGTTAATTCAGCTGTCCATTAGCGTGCAGTCTACCAACAATTTTGGTCTTCCGGGTAAAATGCTATTATTAAAGTTTATATTATATTATTAACAATGTATAATCAAAAATATTTTGGTAAATAAGAATTTAAAAAAAAACCAATTGATCGTGATACTATAAGTACCTACAAAAAAATAACAATAAATAATATGTAGGTATTTAACTAAATAATATTGGCTTTAATTTAATGTGACCTACAATAATGAATGGGGACCCATCGATTGTCATGACCTACGCGTAATGAACACAAAATAATGAAAAATAATAGATACATTTCATGCATATATTTAAATACTAAATAATACATTTTAATTTCATAAATAAAACATGATCTTTATATATATACTCGTATAATGAATTTTGCGTCGATATAAAATAAAAATAAAATTATTAACAGTTTTTTTATGTCATTTCAAAATGGTATAAATAAATCATTATTTTTATTAATTTTTTATCTATACCATATTTCTGTGAAATCCCTTGGTAACAATATTCTGGAGTGGTGCATTACATTTTACGTAACATTTTTATTTTTAAAACTGACCATGCCGCTTAAATTGTTTGTGTACCAATATGCGCCCGAGTCTGGATAAACAATATTTTCAGAATAGTTCACAGTTTGATATCGCAATTTATATTTTTTACATTTAAAATACCCAGTAAACAGGATTGTAAAAAATACTTTTTAAAAATTATTTGGTTAACTAAATAAAATATCATTGAAAATGTATTTAAAGTAATATTTATCCAATGTAACATAATGTAATGTATTTTAAAATACTAACATCTAGAATTTATAATTCTATAGATAGAAATTGTATATTATATCTACTGTATATTATATAAACACTATAATCGCACCATAATTTTAAACTTTGAAATAAACCATAATAGCCCATCTGATTTAATAATATATATTATATACTTATATTTAATTTTGCATAAAATTATTATCTGTGAGATTTAACATTTTGATTTCATCAATAAAATAATAAAACGCAACTACAAAAGTACAAAATATAAGTAGTAATATTTATGTATTTAAGATACGTTAGTTTCAATACTTTACAACTCTGCCAGCAGATAAGCCATAAGATATAAAGGTAATCTTTATATTACATGGAATACTTTTGGAAAAATCCAAAATATCTTATAAATAATAACGATAAACACATCGTATCACTACTGTAATAATATCAATTGTAATTGGAAATTTTCGAACCTAATATTATACATACTGTTAAGCAATAAAATATGTAAAATTATAAACATATGATACATATTACATATTGTTCATTAACATAATAAAATATAAAATGTTTTGGAGGACGACTATCTGACTGCACGCTAAACCCGTTAGTTTTTTTTTTTTTTGTAAATTACACTACAGAGGTAAACCGCAGATTAAAGAACAGCCGGTAATTCTTCAACAAAATTGGTGAAATCGAATGAATGTTGCACAAACAGTAACTCATTAAGTTAAAAGTTATTTAAATATATTTTAAAACATACATTTTCACTATTAACTTTATCACTGCAATCCAGCCCAGACCATAAATGTAAAAATTTCATAATTTTTCTTTTCCTGAATAATAGAGAAAATGAATATGGATAGTATATAGATGGAGTCATGGTAAATGTAGACATTAAAATATACTTTAACACTTGTGACTGTTATACTATAAATGATTATAAACCCAAAGTCACAAAAATAATATACAATGAATTGCATATACGTATTTCAACAACTATGTTGTCATAATATTCAGCGAGAACAAAACAGTTAAATCTGAATTATTTTTGTTGTGACTTTTGGTTTATAATAATTTATACGAAATTCATTACTTAACTATATTGTCATACAGTTTCGTATTTATCTATATATCTACATATACGTATTAGATACTTTATACGTATGCATAGACTTAATGAAAATAAACGTGATGATCTAGAAATTATTTTTATAGAATTTACACATTTTAAATACAAAATTTGATTTGTACATCGATAAGAATTGAAACACAAAATTATATTTTTCATTTTTAGCATTATACTTCGAGTTTTAAAAATGTATATATATATATATTAAACAAATTTTAGTAACTTTAAATGTATTCAAATTAATTTTCTATTATTAAAATAATTATATTCATATGGATATGAATATTAATACAGACATATGTGTATTACAAAATATTAAAGGTACCAACTATTAATTCTTGAAAAATAAATGATTTTCTACCTATCAAAGTAATTTTCAATATAGCATATTGTCACATTATACATAGTATGTAATATAAATATATTACATTAAAAGTTGATTATAGAATAAATACTTCACAACTATTTGATATTCTTAATATATTTAAATTACAACAGCTTTATAAATATTTTTCAGTTATTCGTCTACATTCAGATATATATAGCCAAGTTAAGAAATATTTAAGCACAATTTTGAAAGGAAAAAGAAAGGGTATTCTTAAGGTGCCTAAGTCATATACTGCTGTATATCAAAATTATTACAAATAGAAATCCTTATCAATATTTAATGAGTTATCTTTAAAAATTAAATAAATATTAAGAAATATTAAGAAAATGTTTAAATCTAAAATTAAAAGATATATATATCAGAAAAACGCTATTTTACAAAAGATGAGGATTAGTAAATTGATTATTTTGTAATATTATTCACTTGTTATTTTATTCATTGTTTATTTAGGTACTATTCGAATATCGTTGTTATTCTCATTACTATTTGTACCTATTTATATTGAATTTTAATTACATATTGTTTAAGATCTCCTATCTCCCCCTGTTGCCACAATTTTTCGTTTAAAGACAGAGGTAATCAACACGTGTGATTTGTAATTTAAATAGTAGGTACCTACCTACTATAATAATATGTTTATTACGTTTTTGTTGTATAATAAGTTATTATTATTATTATTACGATTTTCGCAGTAGAAATATTTACAAAATACATTTTGGTAAACTTTTAGTGGGTATAAGCAATAATACGCATCATTTTCCTGCAGTGATGATGATCGTCCGTATATTACTGTACTTAACAACGCGTGCGGTTTGATCGCTACCAGAGATATTGGCAAAAAGCAACCAAAAGAACCGCATAAAACTACAACCACGGTATACGTATATGGTAGTATTTTCGTTGTTTATGTGGCGTTGCGCAGTGATAATACGAGAATTTAATACTTTAACATATAAATAGTTTGTTGGGGGGGGGGGGGAATGGAGAACTGCTGCAATTCCGTTGGATGGATCGGGTGAATTGCGTATGTTTCTCGTGTATATATATATATATATATATATATATATTATATATAAATATATTAGGACAAGTGTAAACTTGCCGTAATCCGCGAACACAGTTAGCGGTATTAAAAGCCCGGACGGACAGTTTTAGACGTCAAACGGAGAACGCGAGGGGTGTTTTCTCCCTTCGTGTCCACCCTCGTAACCTAACCGTCGCAGACACTGATTTATCACTAGCCACTCTTTAACTACCCTCGACAAAACTTGCGCATAAATTACGCCCTGCGAAACGTACTTACGATTCGCACACACGTACACACGCGTGTATATAATATATTTAAGGATTGATAAAGTTATCGGTGTGTAATAGCGAAGCTGAGAAGTAACCAGTTGCATAGTCATTAAAAGCAACCGCAGTTACTGAAAGTTACCAACATGTAACATGATTAGAAATAAAAAAAATAACGTTGGTAATATGGTTATATATATATATATATATATACGCGCAACTCAAAAACGTGAATTTTTTCACAAATGTTTAAAAAAATATAAAAAAAATATGTAGATCCTTGGTAAACTGTTTTAGAGTATCGTACATATGATTAATATTTTGTCTATTTTTCATCTAATCACATACCTAGTTGGTGTATTTAAAAACAATAAATACAACTACATTTTTTTCACGAAAAATATACACACAACTATTTGATCAAGAAAATGGAAAAAAAATCTAAAAGTGAAATATCAGGCGGACATTGATATTATTTGACGTCTGTCAATATTCTTTATAAAAGTACACATTCAATAAGCTTGATTTTTGGTGCTAACTTAAACTGTGTGTTTTTTAAGCTTTGTTGTGCACTATTCTTGTGCATAGACAATTATAAAAACGCCAATTCAAGCAACAAAATTACTCTCACTATACTTATATTACACTATATTTGTTCCATTAACGATATTGTCTATTTGTAACTTTTATAATATATATTTATATAGCTTATATTTTCAACAAAAACACATTGTGAATTATGTACATTTAACTTTTTGAGAAGATAAATAATAAATTGTTTTATCAAAATGATACAATTTGTCATTAATTTTAACTGTTATTTTTTTTTTCAGTGTAATGAAATTTAAAATTTTTAAGTTCTTTTATAAAATTGAAATTTTTTTAAAGCACAAAAATTTTAAACCAAAATTTAAACAATTTATATTGATGTATAATATATATATATATATATATATAATGTGTTATCGATAAAAATTAATGATAAAGTAACCAAATTCTATACACGAGAATTCACAGTTCAATCATAAATAAAACAATTATAGATACAGTAATTAGCAAGTCTGGGAAAATTACTTATTTTCATAGTTTAAGTCAAGTTTGTCAAAAATAAAAATTATGAATAAATTAAGTTAAATGTTACTTTTAAATTTGATTAAATATAGTCTGTTTAAAAAATTCAAAATTAAAATGTTTATTCGTTTCCCTTTAAAAAAGATGACAACCTTTTTAATATGTAAAAATGTCGATTTCGATTTTTTTTTATAATAAACACATAAGATATCATTTAAAATTTTTATAAACGAAAACATTTTTAACTAAAATAGTACCAATGAGACTCATTGAAATGTTCAGAAAATCAATTAAAATTTTTAATTTAATCATTAGAAAAAAATGCCAAAAAAAAATTACCAAAAAAAATTGCCAAAACAAATTACCAAAAATGCAATAATTAACACAACTTTATTCAATTCTCAATAAAATAGTACGTGAAAACGTAGTTATCCTACATAGTATTTTTTTCGAACTGTCAGTAGAGAAATTACTTTAAAATTATATTTTTATACTATGCTAAATTATTGGCACGATATTGCATAATATCGTTGAATAAATGTCTTCGCTTTATGTATTTTTGAGGCATAAATAAAATAAAATTATTATTGTATACCTCTATAGTTGAATTTCGTAAATAGGTCGTAAAACAAATGTAATGGGTATAAAACATTTCTAAAGTATTTGGAGTCACACCTCGAGCTATTATATGTCTAAAATGTTATAAATGACATCGTTTCATGTAATAATAAGAATATAGCACATAAATATTTTATGGATACTCAATTATTATTATTATTATTATTATTATTTATAAACAAAATAAAGACCACTCGCAATAATGATATAATAGTCGTAAAGACATCTTTTTAAAAAATAAACACATTTGTTTCGAAAATATTATTCGTTTATCATTCCAACTGTCACAACTCACAAATGACTTTAAAAATCGACAAATTAAAAAAATATATTCAAAACGATCGGTTTTGACATAAAATCTATTGTACAGGTACCCTACTGAATACCAGAATAATTGTTTTTAGGTTACACGTGCAATGTTGGGTTAAATAAATGTATTGTGATTTCTATTTATATCTATTTATGTTTCTTGCTCTTCCATGATCTCATCCCCTCCGTACGACGCGTACCTCCATACGAAGCGACACGGCCAATCCTTCTCGTTCTCTCCGCCTACGACCACCAAACGAACACTATACAACTACCACATATAACCACTGTTCTATACCATACAGTAACCATATTGGTAACAAACTCTCTCTTCGAGCACATTTGAATACAATAGCATGGCCTATCCATATCTTTATTATCTATGCACTTTCCGCAAAGTTCCACTGGTCTCGTACGGCAACGGATACACGTCAAACTCTCCTGTACTTACGTTTAGTATATTTTAATTGTATTATTATATCGTATTTCTCTTTCGAGTTTAATAAAAGTCTTCCTCGCTCTACGTGCTTTACGTGAAATCGTGTGTATTTATTTACATCCGAAACCTTGTCCCGTCGGAATTAATATTGATCAAGTCGTTCTACGAACATAAACGTCCTTGCGCTAAATCACCATAGATTAAGAATGCATAGAATACATAATAATATGTTAAATATAGGAAATCAGAAAGGAAACGCAACGAAATACATTTTTGGACGCAAAGCAAATTTCCTCATAGATGGCGCTGTTTCAGTATGCCGTTTTACTTGTTATAGTCATGACAAAATAAACAGGTATGACAGCGACTTACATGTTTTGGTTCAAATCGTGCAATCATGGTGGACGCTTTTCTCCGCTTATCATCATATCAGTATCTACGATTATCATGATTTTCGTTATCTTATTTTATTGCCGCCTTTTTTGTTTTTTTGAAAACAAATTTACTTTTAAGCATATTTTATAATTTGTTAATTAATCTTTAATTCGAATAAATA